>OZ035843.1:24178619-24221119 GCA_964034765.1 Knipowitschia caucasica
GACACACTATACACGACCTGTACAGCCATTTACAGTAAAAACTACAGTTAAGTTACACAAAGACTGTATTTAGAGACGTAACTGACATATATGTATGTATGTGTGTGTGTGTGTATCTACTGTATGTATGTATGTACTGTATGTATGTATGTATGTGTGTATCTATATATGTATGTATGTACTGTATGTATGTATGTATGTGTGTATCTATGTATGTACTGTATGTATGTATGTGTGTATCTACTGTATGTATGGACTGTATGTATGTATGTGTGTATGTATGTATGTACTGTATGTATATGTATGTATGTATGTGTGTATGTATGTATGTATGTATGTATGTATGTATGTACTGTATGTATATGTATGTATGTATGTATGTGTGTATCTATGTACTGTATGTATGTATGTATGTATGTGTATATCTATGTATGTATGTACTGTATGTATATGTATGTATGTATGTATGTATGTGTATATCTATATATGTATGTACTGTATGTATGTATGTATCTATGTATGTACTGTATGTATGTATGTATGTATGTATGTACTGTATGTATGTGTATATCTATGTATGTATGTACTGTATGTATATGTATGTATGTATGTATGTATGTGTACTGCATATGCTCTTTGTATTTTTGTTGCACAATGCTGTAGAAGTGCAGACACATACATGTATATACTGTACATTGAACAAACATACAGAAATATCATTATGGTAGAACTGTGACAAAAATAAACAATAAAGCACACCTCAGAGTGAAGCTGAAGTTCACCTGAGATAAATTGTTCAATTTAGGAAATATTTACAGGAAAAAAAAAGATAAAGGAATGTATGAAATTAGCTTGACAGTTATGATTTTGAGAACTAGTTCAACAATTTTGTATGTGATGACCAAAGCGATGAAATGAGAACAGTTCGTTTTATAGTGAAAGACTATTCAGAAGTCATAAGTATGTTTCATTCTGACTGACAGGACAGAAGCAAATGATAATGTTAAAAAAACGCCGAGAATTGTTTGAAAGTTATTGATACATGAACGAAAGCATTTGAAATGTGTTCAGAGGAATGAGAAACTGCCGTGATGATGTGCACCAATGACCCAATGTTGTGGAGGTTGAACTAATAGTTTTGAGAAGTTTAAGTCTGATGTGAGAAATGCACCAAAGCAACTGAGAAAAACTGTATTACTTTTTTGGTATAGAGTTTTGCGATACTTAATATTCACTTACTGAACCTTCTGCTGTCGGCTCTTCATTCCTACTGTTCTGTAACCTGTGGTGCAACACTGAAATTTCACACTGTGTTGGTGGTGGGAGGGGCCGATGGCACAGACTGGTTGCCTCGCTTCTCTCAGCGTGCCCCAGGGCAGCTATGGCTACAGTAGTTTATCACCAGTGTGTTCGGAGTGAATGAAAAATGACATGTAAAGCGTCCAAAAAAGCACTATATAAAACCGGTGCATTATTATTATTATTATTATTATTATTATATATACAGTCTTCTGAAAGATGTCGTGTGTGTTTTCAGTCTCCTTCTCTGGGGTTAGAGTCCTGCCCTGACAGTAAAAGCTTGCTTGATCTACCATGTGACGACTTATTGCACATGCAAACGGTGACTGTGCGCTTCTAAAAACAATCTGTTGTTTTTAGAAATTGCTTGATTTTTTTTAGACATAGCATTTTCTCCCAGTTTTGTGTTTGATGGTTTGTTTGTGTGACTCCTGCTGAGTTTGTAATTCTCCTGCTTTTCATTCTTTTGTCGACCCCGTGTATATTTGTGAAATCAAAGTGAAAGTAAAGTACAGTGGTCCCTCGCTGCAGCTTTCCTTTCAGAATTTAACTTTTTACAACGTCCTTGTCGTTTTTACTCCATCATTACACAATATCATATCCTCTCTCTCTCTGGTCTCTCTCTGGTCTTTCTCCGGTCCCTCTCTATCTTTCTATCTCTGCTCTCTCTCTCCAGTTTCTCTGGTCTATTTTGGGTCTCTTTCTCTGATCTTTCACTTTCTCTCTTTTTCTGGTCTCTCTCTGATATTTCTCTCTTGTCTCTCTTTTATCTCTCTCTAGTCTCTCTTTTGTCTCTCTCTCCAGTAACTCTCTTTCTGGTCTGCCTCTGGTCTCTCTCTCTTGTCTCTTTCTGGTCACTCTCTGGTCTCTCTCTGGTCTCTCTCTCTGGTCTCTTTCTGGTCTCTCTCTGGTGTCTGTCTCTATAGTCTCTCTCTGGTCCCTCTCTGGTCTCTTTCTGATCTCTATCCTTTGTCTCTCTCTCTAGTCTCTCTCTGGTCTCTTTCTGGTCACTCTCTCTTATCTCTCTCTCTAGTCTCTCTCATGTCTCTCTCTCCAGTCTCTCTCTCTCTTGTCTCTCCCTCTGATTTCTGACGCTTATAAACGAGAGCCCACTGTACTGCCTCTTTTAGTAACAGTAAAATGCACATTACTAAAAGACTGATAACCCAATAATTACTTTATATTCTGAGTGAATGTACTCATAACAAACATAATCCATAGCTCTAGTAAAGCTGGGGGACCTAACTTCAAAACTGCAGAAATATGTAAAAGAAAAGAAAAGGTTTTTTTAGACCGCTGTTACGTTCTTAAATCAACTGTTTCAGACGGAAAAGTGAAAATTAAAGGACCAGCTCTGCCCAAAGCATCCAATAGTGACTACCAAGGCTCTTCTTTTACAAATATGCAAATGATTTTTAATGAGACGGTATATTTTGGTCCAATTTGTTCACAATATTTTACGTTTACAACTCTCTTCCTGTTTGGACATTTAATGTGTATTATCCACAAAAGAAAAGTGAGGTACCCCAGCTTTAACTTTATATTTTATGCTGTATTTGACATATTATTCATTATATTTGAATTGTTATGTTTTGTCTTCAGTCTGACGGAGACACGCCTTACCATCCGCGAGAAACCACCAACATGAGAACGCAGACCGTGGCCTCCTACTTCAGAGTAACACTTTCAAACCAATTACTTTGCTTTTCAATTAGCGCTCGTTCTAATCTCTCGGCTAACGATGTCGTCCCCAGTACTCCCTGATGGACCTGTTGTCTAAGATGGTGGCGGGACAGCCTCATTTTGTGCGCTGCATCAAGCCCAATAACGACCGGCAGGCGAACAACTTCGACAGGGAGAAGGTGCTCCTCCAGCTGCGCTACACGGGGGTCCTGGAGACGGCCAAGATCCGGCGCCAAGGCTACTCCCACCGCATCCTCTTCGCCAATTTTATCAAGAGGTCAGTCCGACAGTCGTGTGGAGAATATGTGTGAAGTTGGGTAGAATTGGGCTGAATTTGCATTTAAAGCTTAGAAGGTTATTTTAAGATAAGACACTAAAGCAGGGGTCTCCAACTTGTGGCTCGGGAGCTAACAGTAGCTCGCCAGCTCCTTTCAGGTAGCTCCCCAAAGAATTTAACACACAATCTTGGCTGAATACATTTTGATTCATTGCGTCTGTATTGCAAGTATAAATAGGGTTATACAGTATTATGTTATGTTTTATATGTGTTTTCTCTAGTCATAATTATTACATACATTTTTATTATGACTGCAAAAAGAGTAGCTCTCTGCCTTTTCTGTTGTATATAAGTAGCTCTCTGATTGAAAAAGGTTTTAGACCCCAGCAGTAGAGAAGCTAGTTTTGCTTAACTATCACATAGTTGGGAGAGACATCCGCCTTCGTCAGAGGAGACAGAGATGGTGTGACGCGTCGTTACAGGCTGCTGTTACCGCTGGTAACAACAGCCAGACTGACCACACCCCCTGCAGACTGGCCACACCCCCTGCAGACTGGCCACACCCCCTGCAGACTGACCACACCCCCTGCAGACTGACCACACCCCCTGCAGACTGACCACACCCCCTGCAGACTGACCACTTCCCCTGCAGACTGACCACACCCCCTGCAGACTGACCACTTCCCCTGCAGACTGACCACACCCCCTGCAGACTGGCCATACCCCCTGCAGACTGACCACTTCCCCTGCAGACTGACCACTTCCCCTGCAGACTGACCACACCCCCTGCAGACTGACCACTTCCCCTGCAGACTGACCACACCCCCTGCAGACTGGCCATACCCCCTGCAGACTGACCACACCCCCTGCAGACTGACCACACCCCCTGCAGACTGACCACACCCCCTGCAGACTGGCCATACCCCCTGCAGACTGACCACTTCCCCTGCAGACTGACCACTTCCCCTGCAGACTGACCACACCCCCTGCAGACTGACCACTTCCCCTGCAGACTGACCACACCCCCTGCAGACTGGCCATACCCCCTGCAGACTGACCACACCCCCTGCAGACTGACCACACCCCCTGCAGACTGACCACTTCCCCTGCAGACTGACCACACCCCCTGCAGACTGGCCATACCCCCTGCAGACTGACCACACCCCCTGCAGACTGACCACACCCCCTGCAGACTGACCACTTCCCCTGCAGACTGACCACACCCCCTGCAGACTGACCACACCCCCTGCAGACTGGCCACACCCCCTGCAGACTGACCACACCCCCACTACCCTGTGGTCTCTGGAGAAGTGAGTCCCAAGTGTGAGCCAAGGTGTAGGCCCCTTCGTCTCTGTTGATGGTCCGTGCTTCCTGATATTGATCACCTCTCCGTTTATCAAGCAGAACTCGGCTCTTCTCGCTCTTTGTCTTACTAAAAGAACCTTCTGAGCCTTAAACATGAAGAAGACATAATGTACAATTTACATTTAAATATGCGTCTGTTTGTAGATATTTTATTCTGGCGTTTAATGCGAACGAGGAGCCGGCCGCGACACCGGAAACTTGTGCAGCCATTTTGGAGAAAGCCAAGCTGGAGAACTGGGCCATGGGAAAGACAAAGGTACCAGTCGTTCCATCGCACCATGCACAGTTTTTTGTATTTGCTTGAAAGCTGGAGTACCTAGTTTTTGTCCCGACTGAGGCCAAAAATACATTCTTGTGAAAATTGGAAAGAACCAAACACTTTTGAGAGCGAGGAACTTATTTCACATTGTGGTTTCAAAGTTAATACTCCAGCTTTGATAATAATTCAAAGTATAATGTTCCTGATTGTTGACTGCCTTTACATTCAAAACCAAATATACTTCTATAAAGTGCAGTTGGACTATTTTTCTGCGTCACATCGGGAGTAGACGGCTTAGCAATAGCACCAAAGCCACCTCTGTAATTCTTACTCTCAGGCTATTACTTCACAGACACAGTCCTAAATTCCTCCACGCAATAAAATAGACCCTTTTAGTCTTCCCCCGATCCATTCGTAAAACATTAATAACTCAAATCGCTTGTGCTATCCTATTTTTCTATGACATTTTGACCCGAGAACAGCACAAGGTCTGAAGCCGAAGTTATTTTGTGCGATCAGACTCCCGGTTGGACATCAAAGCCATATTATAACCAAAAACACGTATTTTCCTGATTGTAAGGTGTTCCTGAAGTATTACCATGTGGAGCAGCTGAACTTGATGGTGCAGCAGACCACCCGCCGCGTGGTCCTGCTCCAGGCCTGTGTCCGTGGCTGGATGATCGCCAAACGCTACCGTCGCACGTTGAAGGAGAGAGAAAACAGCGCTCTGGTCCTTCAGTCAGGTCTGTTCCCTCTGGACCATCACAGCACACTGCCGTAAACACTCTGGAGACAGTTTACAGAAGCCACATCTGAGAGAAAGTGGCTGACGATAAAAACAAATACAAGTCTTGTTTCTCTCTGTTCTCTCTCTCTGGTCTATCTCTCTCTGGTCTCTCTCTCCAGGCTCTCTTTCTCTCTTAGGTCTCTGTTTCTAGTCTCTCTTTCTGTTTCTCTCTCTCGGGTCTATCTCTCTAGTCTCTCTCTCTCTGGTCTCTCTCTCTGGTCTCTGTCTGGCCTCACTCTCTGGTCTCTCTCTGGTCTCTCCGGTCTCTCTCTCTGGTCTCTCTCTGGTCTCTCTCTCTGGTCTCTCTCTGGTCTCTCTCTCTGGTCTCTCTCTGGTCTCTCTCTGGTCTCTCTCTGGTCTCTCTCTGGTCTCTCTCTCTGGTCTCTCTCTGGTCTCTCTCTCTGGTCTATCTCTTCTCTCTCTTCTCTCTCTGGTCTCTCTCTGGTCTCTCTCTGGTCTCTCTCTGGTCTCTCTCTCTGGTCTCTCTCTTCTCTCTCTTCTCTCTCTGGTCTCACTCTCTGGTCTCTCTCTGGTCTCTCTCTGGTCTCTCTCTGGTCTCTCTCTGGTCTCTCTTTCTGGTCTCTCTCTCTCTCTCTGGTCTCTCTCTCTGGTCTCTCTCTCTGGTCTCTCTCTCTGGTCTCTCTCTGGTCTCTCTCTGGTCTCTCTCTCTGGTCTCTCTCTCTGGTCTCTCTCTCTCTCTCTGGTCTCTCTCTCTGGTCTCTCTCTCTGGTCTCTCTCTGGTCTCTCTCTTCTCTCTCTCTGGTCTCTCTCTGGTCTCTCTCTGGTCTCACTCTCTGGTCTCTCTCTGGTCTCTCTCTCTGGTCTTTCTCTGGTCTCTCTCTGGTCTCTCTCTGGCCTCTCTCTGGCCTCTCTCTGGTCTACTACCTCTTTTAGTCATAGTAAATATTACATTACTAAAATACTGCTAACCCACAAGTACTTTAAAATCTGAGTGAATGTACTCACAGCAAACAACATTCTCTGTCTCTTTTAAAGCTGGGGTACCTAACTTTAAGAACCGTGTAATAAAATCCAGTTCTAGCTACAACAGTTTAGTTCCATCATTTCCTTTTGCAGCTCTCAGATCCTGAAGCACTAACACACTTTCTCTCCTCGCAGCTTACAGAGGTCACCAAGTCCGAAAGAAAGTGGCCGACGATAAAAGCAAATCCAAGTTGGAGGCCTTCGTCACGCAGTTCCAGGCCGGTGAGAACACTCAGATACTCAGAATGTACCGACCGCCAGGCTCTGTGTTGTTTCTTATCCCGTTATCATCCGCTCGCAGTTTGTCGGAGCTATCTCGCCAGAAGGAAATACAAAGAGCTGGTGGAGGAGAAGAACAAAGCTGCCACAAAGATTCAAGCTCGATACAGAGGCCACAGGGAGAGGAAGAGCGTCCAGAGGAAACGGTGAGATATGACTTTTGTCCTGAATCAGCACTTTCACTACTTTTATCAATCAGGTACCAACTTAAAAGGATTCATGAATAAGGGTTCTGTAGTGGGTTCTGGGTATCCCTCAGAGCCGGTCGATACATACGGGGGCTTTCAATTCCATACATTTCAATACAATAAACGTTTAAGCATTCTAAACTTATTTTAATAATAAAAACAATAATCATAATTACAATAATAATAGTAATGCATTGGTTTTATTCAGCGTTTTTCAGCACACTCAAAGAAGATTCACATGTGATTACTCGCACACACTGACAGAAGCAAGGCAAGGGTGGTCCTCTCTATTTCACTTTTGCCTGAAAAAGTCTCTCTCTCCCTCTCTCTGAACTCTCTCTGGTCTGTCTCAAGTCTCGTCTCTCTCTCTAGTCACTCTCTCAAGTCTCTCTGGTCACTCTTTCTAGTATCTCCCTTTCTGGTCTCTCTCTGGTCCCTTGCTCTCTGTTCTCTCTCTCTCTAGTCTCTTTCTAGTCACTCACTCTGGTCACTCACTCTGGTCTCTTGCTCTCTATTCTCTCTTTCTGGTCTCTCTCTCTCTAGGCTCTCTCTAGTCTCTGGCTCTCTGGTCTCTCTCTGTAGTCGCTCTCATTAGTCCCTCTCTGGTCTCTCTCTCTCTGTCTCTGGCGGAAAGCTGATTGGCTGAGTGAGGGTTGTCCTCTCTATTTCACTTTTGCCTGAAAAATCTGATCTTAAGATGTGACAGAGACCAAAAAAACATGATATGAAAACTAGTGATAGAAGCTTGTATACCTCAGCTTTAATTCATGATAAAGTTGTTATTATGCTGGTATTATTCAAACTTTAAGAAGCTTTCTGTTTTCACGTTTGCGTCTGCCTTGCTGTATGTTTTAGGGAGGCCATTGAAAAAGAAAAAGCTGAGAAAACAGCTCAAGAAGAATCCGAAAAGGCTTCTGCGGAAGAACTAACAACAGACGAGAAGAAGGCAGACCAGGTCCACACCGAGGCGGAGGAGGAGGAGGAGGCCAAGGCCGCTGTGGTGCTCCAGAGCAACTTCAGGGGGCATCAGGAGCGGAAAAGGTTCAAGGAGAGGAAGAAGACCATGGCTGGAGCCGAGCTGGAAATACCGAGCGAGGCCACGGAGCGAGGGGGCAGCGACGAGGCAGCGGCGGTGTCTGAACAGGACGAGGAAGAAAGTCCGAGCGACGACAGCGACCACACGCTCACGGAGGTGGAAGAAGACACTGTTGTTGAGGATGTCTCGCAAGAAGAAGAAGCAAAGCAAGACGGCGATTTGCAAGACGAAACTAAAGCCGCTACCGTCATCCAGAGCAATTTCAGAGGCCACAAGGAGAGGAAAAGGCTACAAGAAGAAGGCAAGATTCCGGCGAAGAAAAGCAAAGGGTCTGTAGCTGTGGCAGAGGAAGTTACTAGCGAGGAACAAGGTGCGACCGAAGCTAACGGAGAAACGAACGATGAGGACGAAGCCAAGGCTGCAGTGGTGCTACAAAGCAATTTCCGCGGGCACAAAGAGCGCAAACGTCTGGAAGAGGAAGGGAAAATACCCAAGAAGAAGAACAAGGAAGCAGAATCGGCGAGACCAGAAGAGGAGAGCGAGGATGGACCCTTGGATGGAGAACCGGCGGAGGACGAGGAGGGACCGGACGAAGAGAGAGCTGCTACTGTACTGCAGAGCAACTTCAGAGGTCATCAAGAGAGGAAGAAGCTGAGAGCGGAGAGGGAGGAGAAGGAGAAGGAGAAAGCAGAGGAGATGGAAGACGAAGGAGAGGTGGATGTCGAGGATGTCACGATCGAGCGAAAAGACAAAACCGAGGAGGAAGAGGAGGAGGAGGAGAGGAGAGAGGAGGAGCAGGCCGCCGTCAAGATCCAGAGCCACTTCAGGGGACACAAGGAGAGAAAGAACCTCAAAGCCAATCAGCAAGGTGCACACAACCAAGCCCAGCAGTTAGAAGAGTTCTCCAAAGAGGTGAGTGAGCGACCTAAACCGGACTCAACATAGATTTGAACCCTGAAAGATCATTTCGGATCAGGTGAAAGAGAGAAAGGTGTCACTTTGAGATCACTTTGAGATCACTTTGAGATCACTTCCCAAAGCTGTCGATTCGCAAACACAGATCAGAGAATCAAACACAAGAAATGCACTATCAGAAAACACATAGAGTCAGAGGTCCATATTTTTTTTATGAATAACAAATGAAATAGCAAAGTGTCCAGTCCAGAGAATTAGAGGCGATTTTAGAGATAGTTTAACCAGCGATTGGCCATTAAATTCCCATCCAGCCGATATGCTACCATGGCGTGTTATACCTCATTTTAAAGCTAATTTGACCAGGAATGTATAAACAATTATAATCTGTAAATAACACAGTATTCAGCCATCTTTACATTTCAAAATCCAGGTGGTTAAAAACAATCTCGCACGCCCAGGATCCTGACCAATTCAATCAATTAGAGACAATTTTAGAGATTATGAAACATGGCCTAAAATTCCCATCCAGCCGTCATGCTACCATGGCGTGTTATACCTTTTTAATGATCATTTCACCAGGAAAATACCAAGAATAGAATCTGTAATTTACACCATATTCAGCAAGCTTTACTTTTCAAAGTCAATCAACACAATTTTATTCATGAAGCACTTTTCATTTTCATCTTTAGAGTCGGGTTAAAAACAATCCCACATGCCCATGACTCATCAACTTGACCACCCAATAGATCCAACCCAAACCACATATATTTCATTCTATAACACACACACACACACACACACACACACACACACACACACTCACTTAAAATGGCGCAAATAGGTAAAACCATGAAAAGATATACTAGGTCTGGGAGTCGGAGGAGCCCGCTGAACAGTCCAGAAAAATCTACCAAAAAATATCCAAACCCATATTCAATAAAAGTCACTTAAACAGTAAATGTCCTAATTGCCAAGTTGTAGATTAGATTCAACACCAACTACTGTTTATGTGCAGCCTGTTTGACAATTAATACAATAAACAATGTGTCTTTCTGCCATTTGAATCAGAAACCCATATCGGTAGAGCCAGTCCAAAACCCACACTTATTTCTCCATGTTCTTGTGTCTCGTGTCTATGCACAGATCTCGCAGACGTCCCAGGGCTTCGCGACCCTGCAGCACAAACTGAACGAGATGCTCCAGGCCCATCAATCAAAGCCGGAGAAGAGCGGCGTGTTTGTGAAAGGGAATAACACGGTGAACGGCCACGCTCCTCCGAACGCCCAATCAGGTGAGAGATAAGGCAGTGCGACCCGACCAAAAACACATTATCATCTATTAGACGCCGTACGAAGGGAAGCGGACCCCGGGTTAATGTGTGTTTACCTGACGCTCGCTACTGTTTTTCATAGGATTATTAAGAACGGCAGCTCCAGTCATCTACCTGCAACACAATACAACACAATACAACACAACACATGCGTTTATGAAGCAGGGAGAACAAGCAATATGGAGAGATTGACAAGGCTGTTACTTATCGATCCAATCCAGTTTATTATTAATGCAGAGTTTTTAAATAACATTTTTACATTTGGCAGAATAAGAGGCAAGTATAAAGTACTGTGTTTTCTAGTGCAAACAAAGTGTAGTTATATGTTAGCATCTGTACATGTTAGCAGCAGTGTCACCGTGTCCTACTGCTGCTGTACTGGTGTAGGGTCCACAATAATTAGCTAGCTGTTGTGTTATTGTTGTCGCGGAGTGGACGTCGATCAGGACGCAAATGATTTGTTTTGTTATTTATTTTTTTCAAGATTTTTGTGATGGGTAGGTGGGCTCTTTATTGGACGCACACACGCTGTTTACACACAGAACAGGAACCTGCCACCAGCTCGCAGGCACACAGAAGAGTTAGCTAAACTTTGTACAGGTCAACAGCAGGCGCCCCCCGATGGCCAGGTTGGGTACTGCAACTAAATATACCATTACTGTATTCAAGTCGGTCAGCACTAGCCTGGTCGTACCACACCATAGTACAAATTACATTTCATACTAAGGTCTGGAGGCGCTCCATTGACTTCATTAACAGGTGGGAGGGGTTAACTCCTTTTGCAGATTGAAGATGTGCTTTATTTATCTCACAGAGGAGAAATGTACATGTCACATTTGGCATGGATAGAGACACTCAGATTGTTTCAAAAGGAGGAAATGTGAAAACATGTTACATGCAGGATATATATGTACAATAAAGTGACAATAATTATGTGCAACAAAAGTGACAAGTGTCAATTGGAAACAGTGTCAATTGGAAACGATTGGATCTGAGTTTACCGTCACGTAGGTAATGCGCCCGAGTGAGTCGTTAACATTCCGTATTTAGCCTAGCTTTAGCCATCTCCTTTGCCGCTAACGGAGCCCGTGGGGAGTAGCGCCACAGTTTTTCCTGCGATTACATTTGCTAAACATTCCTCTTGCTGCAGCTTAAATTTCTTGATAGAACCAGACCGGAATACTTTACTATCGCATTCTTGGTGATTGCTTAACCACAACCTGCCCGTTCGACGCAAACTCTTGACGTCACCCACATCTGCCTTCCGTGCTCGCTGATTGGTCAAACAGAATTCAACCAATTTCCAAACATAGGGACCAGACCCAGACGTTACATGCAGTGAAATAATAATTGACTAGAGCAGCCATTCCCAAACTCAGTAACACCGAGGCCCCCTTAAAAATCTGACGGGTCTGCGTGGCCCCCCAAAATAATAACCAAGACGACAACATTAAGAATAGGCTCTTCTGGTTATTTTATTTTGGGGAAATAGCCTCTGCTACAAACATTGTAATACAAAAATGATTACAGTGGATTATTCAAGTCAAATCATGAACACAAATATTTTAATATTACAAACAAAACATTATAAATGTAACATTAAATAATTATATATATATATTTTTTTATTTTATGACCTCCCGCGGCCCCCCTGCAGTACCCACGCGGCCCACCAGGGGGCCGCGGACCCCACTTTGGGAGACACTGGACTAGAGTATTCGGATGGATAAGGCCAGGCTCGGTCAGCACTAGATCATACTGTATACAGAATCGGGACGGAAGCAGAAGTAAATATAACAAACTACCTAGTCATGTCTAAACTTAACCAGCCATTCCCATAGAAAAACCCCAACCCACCCTTAACCCTGACCTTAACCATCTCACTCAGACACCTCAAACTTAACCAGTCACCACTTAAGGACTCATTAGTCTAAAACTAATTGGAAAGTAGGATTGTTACTTCCTCTTTCGTCCCGATTCCGTATATGATCGATCTAGTGTCGACCTTTTCAAGTCCTGCTCATAACAACTGTTTCCACTGCCCTGGGACACACTGACAGAGGCAAGGCATCCAGGGCGGCCATTGGTACTAGTTTTTATTTATTTATAAGCCTTTACTGAATGGTTGAGATGCAGTTTGATGATAAAAGTGTCCAAAACTAAGTGAGATGCCCCAATGTTCAGTTCCACGCTTACAGTAGATATTGTGACTTATTCTGAAGTTTAATTGGCCTAATTCCAAAAATCTGCCTGAAACAAACGGTTGACCTTCTTCTGCCCACCGGCCTGAGTCTCCTGCCCATTCAGAGAAGCAGCTACTCCCATGATGCTATCTGCAAACTCGCCGCTGTTTTCGTCCAAGTGAAGCGTGATTACATCAGAGAAACTGGCGAGTCAAGTGCCCAAACAGGAAGTACACATCCCCCCCCCCCCACACACACACACACACACACGTCGGGTCATCAGAAATATAATGTGATGCATGTGGATGATAGGTGTAATTGCTTTGGATGGGGAGGGGAGGAGAGGGGGAGGAGAGGGGGAGGAGAGGGGGAGGGAGGGTGAGAGGGGGGAGGAAGGGGAGGAGAGGAGAGGGGGAGGGAGGAGAGGAGAGGGGGAGGGAGGAGAGGAGAGGGGGAGAGGGGGGAGGGAGGGGAGGAGAGGGGGAGGGAGGAGAGGAGAGGGGGAGATAATTGAAAGTTCAGCATCTGGAGAAAATGTCATTCTTGCTCTTGCTTTGGGCGCCCTTTAATCATCATAGGAGCATAGGGACACATAGAGAGCATAGGGACACATAGAGAGCATAGGGACACATAGAGAGCATAGGGACACATAGGAGCATAGGGACACATAGGAGCATAGGGACACATAGAGAGCATAGGGACATATAGAGAGCATAGGGACACATAGAGAGCATAGGGACACATAGGAGCATAGGGACACATAGAGAGCATACTGTAGGGACACATAGGAGCATAGGGACACATAGGAGCATAGGGACACATAAAGAGCATAGGGACACATAGGAGCATAGGGACACATAGAGAGCATAGGGACACATAGAGAGCATAGGGACACATAGAGAGCATAGGGACACATAGGGGGCATAGGGACACATAGAGAGCATAGGGACACATAGAGAGCATAGGGACACATAGAGAGCATAGGGACACATAGGGGGCATAGGGACACATAGAGAGCATAGGGACACATAGAGAGCATAGGGACACATAGAGAGCATAGGGACACATAGAGAGCATAGGGACACATAGAGAGCATTGGGACACATAGGAGCATAGGGACACATAGAGAGCATACTGTAGGGACACATAGGAGCATAGGGACACATAGGAGCATAGGGACACATAAAGAGCATAGGGACACATAGGAGCATAGGGACACATAGAGAGCATAGGGACACATAGAGAGCATAGGGACACATAGGGGGCATAGGGACACATAGAGAGCATAGGGACACATAGAGAGCATAGGGACACATAGAGAGCATAGGGACACATAGGGGGCATAGGGACACATAGAGAGCATAGGGACACATAGAGAGCATAGGGACACATAGAGAGCATAGGGACACATAGAGAGCATAGGGACACATAGAGAGCATTGGGACACATAGGAGCATAGGGACACATAGAGAGCATAGGAACACATAGGAGCATAGGGACACATAGAGAGCATAGGGAGCATAGGGACACATAGGAGCATAGGGACACATAGAGAGCATAGGGACACATAGGAGCATAGGGACACATAGAGAGCATAGGGACACATAGAGAGCATAGGGACACATAGGAGCATAGGGACACATAGAGAGCATAGGGACACATAGGGGGCATAGGGACACATAGAGAGCATAGGGACACATAGAGAGCATAGGGACACATAGGAGCATAGGGACACATAGAGAGCATAGAGAGCATAGGGACACATAGGAGCATAGGGACACATAGAGAGCATAGGGACACATAGAGAGCATAGGGACACATAGAGAGCATAGGGACACATAGGAGCATAGGGACACATAGAGAGCATAGGGACACATAGAGAGCATAGGGACACATAGAGAGCATAGGGACACATAGGAGCATAGGGACACATAGAGAGCATAGAGAGCATAGGGACACATAGGAGCATAGGGACACATACAGTAGAGAGCATAGGGACACATAGGCTTTAAAACATTTAAACTAAAACACAACACTATTAATGCATTTATGTTCAATTAAAGATTTGTGGTTATTAAAGTCAAGTTTATATTTATACTTTTTCCTGAAGAAAATCTGGGGGAAAAAATCAATATTGTGCCTAATTTTCAAAAATCTATATCATTTTACAGAGATATTGATTTTTAACTCACCATAAATCCACAAATCATTATTGGGATAAGATGAAGATCCCACAGCGGGGAAATGTCAGTGTTGCATCGCAGGGTACACAACAGGAGGAAAGAGGAGCACACAAGAGAAGAAGAAGTGAATGTTTAACAAACCACAACTACACTGTACTTCAAAGAATAAAATAGAATCTGTTTACCTAAGTATAAAAAGTATACACATATATACTTGTATGTGTACATCTGTAGATACATCTGTAGTACACTCTAAGGCAAGAATAATGAAGTAATAATAACAAAAATAATAATAATAATAATAATAATAGCAATAATAATAATAATAATGATAATAGCAATAATAATAATAATAATAATAATAATAATAATGATAATAGCAATAATAATAATAATGATGATGATGATAATAATAATAATAATAATAATAATAATGATAATAGCAATAATAATAATAATAATAATAATGATGATGATGATAATAATAATAATAGCAATAATAGTGATAATAGCAATAATAATAATAATAATAATGATAATAATAATAATGATAATGATAATGATAATGATAATGATAATGATAATAATAATAATAATTAATAATAATAATAATTATAAAAATGGGAGCTGATCCATCCACTCCCGTGTGTTCTGGACTCGCTTCTGTCATCACCGTGTGTGGAATGATTTTGTACAATATCTGACTCTGAACACTGTAAAGCGCTTTTGGTGACCTTGGTCTGTAAAATGCGCTATATAAATAAACATTACTTACTTACTTACTAGACAGACTTAATTGATCCACAAGAGAAATTGTGTTGTCACAGTAGCTTGCATAGTATTTAAAAATAAATAATAAAACAAGTTTATATTGTGAGAAAAACTAAACATCTGTTAAAATACAAGGATAAAGCAGATAGTAATAGTCTACAGTAGAATTGTAAATCACAGACTTTTTTACCCTTTACACACACCAACAAGAGCTAAAGTTATGTCTGACTATTTTTTTCTCTCAAAGACTTCACCTTCAATAAAAAATAATTTCCCATTATCCCATCAGGTCATTCCCAAATCGACAATTTAGGGCGTCGTCATAAATTGAACGGCATCACTTTTGACGAATGAAATCAGAGTCACATTGTTCTTCAAGGCGAAGGTCATCAAAATGTTAATCTTGTTTTTGCGAGCTCGCGTTCCCACAATCACATCTCGGTTTAATGAAGTCGGTGCGAAATTGGCTCCGGTCATTGGGGTAATAGACAATGACCTTTAAATAGAGTTGTAGTGAGGAAAAAAACGAGGGAGTTTGAACGCACCTTAGAGTTGGATTTGTCTGTGATGGATTACTTTGGGTTGGCGCCTTGTTTTGAATGTAATTAATCACAAGTTGTAAGCAAAGGTCAATGGGAATTATGATTGAGTTTACATGGTCACACATCAACACTTACATGATGCTAACACACACACACACACACACAGCAAAGTAACACCTCCCATTTCATGCCAGAGCGATGATGAGGAATTGAATTGTCACAAAACTATAGAACAACTTGTGTATGGTTGGAAAATTCAAAGCTGGCAAAGGCCTAAGGGTTAAGCTGGGGTGGTTATGGAGGTCACGTCGATAACGGAAACGAGTTCAGAGGTCTGAAGGACAGACTGCAGCCGTGTGTGATGCCAGAGCTCAGAGAATCCAGGACTGAGGCTGTAGATCCAGGACTGAGGCTGTAGATCCAGGACTGAGGCTGGACTGAGGCTGTAGATCCAGGACTGAGGCTGTAGATCCAGGACTGAGGCTGTAGATCCAGGACTGAGGCTGGACTGAGGCTGTAGATCCAGGACTGAGGCTGTAGACCCTGGTCTCAGGCTGTAGATCAAGGACTGACGCTGTAGATCCAGGACTGAGGCTAGACTGAGGCTGTAGACCCTGGTCTCAGGCTGTAGATCAAATGAAATAGGCGGGATTTTGGGGTTCCATCATGTTCATTGCTATTATAAGTCATAATGTCAACAGATGCAGGAGGAGAGAGGAGAGGATAGTACTTATCTTGTCAGAAAATATGTTTTATGAAAAGATAACCGTGTGAAAACTGGTCCGGCCGATATCCCACTTACTTGAATGGTTTCTCTCCAGCGATCCAAGCTCCTGTTTCAGCAGAGAAGAGGACCTCGAGGACCCCCCGGAGGTCACAGCAGCCCAAGACTCTGGACTCCCTGGAGGACTCCACGTACTACAACCTCATCCACGTGAGCTGCAGCCGCTACCGTTTCATTTAATGTCATTGTTCTGTAGAATAATGGGTCCACCAATGTACACATTTGTCCTGGATCATCCCCTGTCCGTGGACCCTCCCGTATCAAAGCTGAATTTACAAACTTTGAACCATATAAAAATAACTATAAGATAAAATTGTAAAATTGTAACTATCCCTGTATTTTTCGCCTCATTTTTAGATCAGCCCACACTCAGCCAATCAGCTCTCAGTCTGTAGAAGATAAAACGTTTTCTGATAAGATAAAAACGGCAGGTTGTGGTACAATTTGTTCACAACACGTAACTTAAACAGGGCTCTCTGTTGGGACAAACACACTGTGTTCATGGGACATAAATGTGACTTACTCCAGCTTCATCATTTAACCGTGTTTTTCTTTCTTCTCTCAGCGTTCAGTCCATGATGATAAACGCAAACCGCGGAAAGACGGGTGAGTGATCATTTCCTTTTCTCTCAGACTTCTACGTCTTCTGCTCATAACCCGCAGCCAATGCTACTGTTGGGTCTGATCAAACTCTCCGTGGATCCTTACATTTATATTACCCTGTTACAGTAAGTGCTAATACGGAAACTGGTTCTTCTCTAAGTATCTATCTATATGTAAGATAATAATAATATTCATTCTTATTAAATCCTTTGGTTTTCTTTAAATCCACACTTTAGTGCAACAAACTCGTTTTCCTCCAGCTCTAGCTCCGCCCTGATCCGCAGCTCTGATTGGTCAGAACGCGGCCGTGCATGAGAGCCACACACGCATATTTGGCGCAAAGCATCATGGGATCTACCGTCCACTGCGCAGAACCGGGAGGACCAGACAATGCCCAAATATGGTCAAGTTCCGCCAATATTTCGGTCCCCATGGTGGCACATGAGCTACTGAGAACGAGCCATTGATTTGAATAGGGCGCCATCTTGGAACACGAGGCTTGTAAAAAAAAACATAGAGCCTTTGGTTTATAAAAGGCAAATGACCGATGTCCATAAATGACAACTGCGGCATGAATATTAAATAATCTGATTAAAGATACATATATTCAATGATTAGTCCATGAAAACGTATAATAATCTGCTAAACGGTCAATTATTGTGTTAGTAAATGTGTTTTCATGGACATAATCACCTTTCCTGACCATAAGCACTGTCCTTATTCCATATTTTGCGATAACGTAAGCACATTCATACACAAACAACACAGATAGAGCTGATCCAGGGCCTGATGGGGTTAAAGGGGCCACACGCACACGTCTGTGGGGGTTCAGAATCAGACCCGATCGTTTATTAACAGATAAATAAAGGCAGCGGCGGCGACGGGCAGCGGCGGCGACGGGCAGCGGCGGTTTACATGCATCATTAAGGACGAAAAGGTCAGCGGGACCGATAGCATCTCAGGCCCTCGCTGACGGCAGGAGTGTGAGAGTGTGGGTGGTAGAGGAGGAGTCTCAGTGTGCGGCTGGTAAGGGAGGAACCAGGGAGAGGTCTGAGGTCTGAGGAAGTCCAAGAAAGTCATGTTTGTGGAGATTCAGTACAAGTTCAGGAAGTTCCCGTTGATGATGATGAAGTTTCAAGTCTGCAGAGGTCTTTACTTTGGCTGGAGGTGGAAACAGAAAGAAGAAGTCAAATGCAGAACTGCCCAAAATACAAGCTTTGATAAACAAAACCCAGGATATAGCACAAATCCAAAATCAAACGATAAAGAACTGGGTCAGGAATAACTCTCAAAAGAACTAAAATATCTGAATGAAAATAAGCTAAAACCCATGACTGTAAAAATAAGTGTTTTAATAAAGCAAATAACAAGGCAAAATCCAGAGTAAATATACAGAAAGCACCAAACAGGGGACAAGGACTTGAACTAAAAGAGACGTAAAAGAAACCACCGAGCATCAAGCCTTCGTGCAGCAACCCTCCTCCTCCCCATCACCGCCTCGTCAGCCCGACCAGCTCTTCAACCTTTCTCTTAGCTCCCACCACCAGGGCCTGGACCGCGGGGGATTTCATCTCAGAATCTCTATTTTAATTTCCCATTCTTCATGTAGGGCTCTGCCAGGGTCTGAGCGCCAAATCTGAACTCCATTACACATACAGCTGCAATAAACGTAATTCTTGCCTTTAACGTTGACAGAGTCTAGTTTATGTAGGAGCAGACCAATAAATACAATTCTAAAAACCCCTTTTATGTGTCTGAGTCTCTCCTACTTGTCTAACTAACAATTTCAATGACTGTCAAGGATTTCAACATTTTCGGAGATATTTTTTCCTCAATAGGGGGTACGCAGGGCAAAGAAGATTGTCGACCCCTGCTTCACAGAACTAGAATAAATAATTTTGTCCAGTGCAGGTCAAAGCTGAGGGTTAGGTGCTCTCCTCCAGCTCCCCTGTAGCTCCCTTTGTAGCTCTCCTGTGGCCTTACACTGACCAGAGTCTAAAACCACGTTCCCACTGGTCCAGGCTCCTCTTTCAAAGATAATTACCGGAAACAAACTCTCTGTTATCAGCGATGTCCAATATTCTATGTACAAGCATTGATCTAGATTTTCTTTTTAATTCCGCTCTTAATATTCAGATTAAATCCAGGATGAGCTGAGCCTTTGTGGAGCTGGTAAATGCTTCCTGCACAAGTCTGTGGGCAGAGAGATGCAGAGAGATGCAGAGACTCAGTAATTATGTGCCCACTGTTGCTAAAGATAAAATGACCGGCGCATATGCAAAAGGTGTAGCACGGGGTTATCGGCTCGCGTTCCGAACCGAAGCAGCAAAACACCATTTATGATTCAGAGTTGTGTAAAAGCAGATTTTTGGAGGACAGAATGGGCTCTTATGGTTTGCTGGTCTTCATAAAATTAGAGCATCTGGTTTTGTTTATGGTTTTATTGATTACTGGGGATTGTCATTAGCTTCTACCAATGCGGTTGCTAATCTTCCTGGAATCACAGTTAAAAACAATGTATTACAACAAGAAAAAATCAAAAAGAAAATGAAAATAACAATACATAGCCTCCATAATTGAATAACACATTTTTTTATTTTTGGTGTAGGGATAATCTTTGATGTTTTGCTAACGGGAAGCGAAGCCACCATTTCGCAGCTAGCTTCAAAAACGTGGAGACAGTTCATTCGATATTCTGCTCAATTCTTAACTTATTTTTATCCTACATATAATAAAGAATGTTAAAAGTTGGACAGTATCTAAAGGCATGCAGTATTCCTTGGTCCAAACGATTTAATTTCATCCACTCTACATATAGCATACACAGACACATGCATAGAAATAAATTTATATATTTACCAATATATTTATGACTTCTGGTTTTTCTCAGCTCAAAAGGAGGAGAAGAACATACAGACTCCCACCCTGTTTACAGAATTGACCTCACCCATCAATAAATAACTGCATTGCTATCACCCTTTCTCATACGATGCTCCTCTCTTCCAGACCTGGAAAGTTGCTGGACGTGGATGACCAGTACTACCCCGGCCTGTCCCCCAGCTCCACACCGGAGAGGGCCCACTCTGAGGAGAGGCCTGAGTCTGGGAGCTCCGGCAGCAGGAGTGGGTCCCCAGAGAAGGACCAGCGAGAGAGGGCCCTGACCGAACAGCTGCCTCCGAAACGCAACCAGGACAACAGGTCTGGATCTTTACGTGACGTTTGAATGGAGAGAACTCAAGAGGGTTTGTTAGTGTTCGAGGCCAGAGAACAAAAGTGGGTCTTGAGACGAGGCGTAAAAATCTCCTCAACGAAAAGCTGATTGATGTTGTGATATTCAAAGATGCATGGACAAGATTCAGATTTTTTGACATTTGTAGTAAAATCATATTGGAATACATGTGTAAAAGTACGCAGTGTGCACCAGACGAGTACAGAAACAGAGACACAAAACAACACAGCCGTTATGGGGACTCTTCAGTGGTAGGGGAGTGATAGGTTCAGACTAGGTGATAAAAGCTGTGGTCCGGGCCTCTGTCTGGATCCACACTGGAGCTGAAGAAGGTCCTTTAATCATCCAACAATGGGGACATTCAGTTTGATGCATACACATACACACATATACATATACATACACATATACTGTACATACACATACACACATACACATACACATATACATATACTGCACATACACACATACACACATACACATACACATACACATACACATACACATATACATATACTGCACATACACATACACATACACATACACACATATACATATACATACACATATACTGTACATACACATACACACATACACATACACATATACATATACTGCACATACACATACACACATACACACATACACATACACATACACATACACATACACATACACACATATACATATACATACACATATACTGTACATACACATACACACATACACATACACACATATACATATACATACACATATACTGTACATACACATACACACATACACATACACATATACATATACTGCACATACACATACACATACACATACACATATACATATACTGCACATACACATACACATACACATACACATACACATACACATACACATATACATATACTGCACATACACATACACATACACACATATACATATACATACACATATACTGTACATACACATACACACATATACATATACATACACATATACTGTACATACACATACACACATACACATACACATACACATATACATATACTGCACATACACATACACATACACATGAATCTGAATCTGAATCTGATCAAGGCAAGCAGCGAATATCACTCCCGCGCTCCTTATAGACTAAGTGGGTTAAGTGTCTTGCCCAAGGACTCAACAACAGCAGACATCAGTGGGAGTCAGTGGAGAAGGTCTTGTGGTGGGGGGCTCGAACCCACAACCAATCTACCAACTGAGCCACTGTCGCCCTCGGTCAAACATTATAACAATCACTCTTTGTACATGTGTTATTTCCCCCACGATCTCCCTGTTGGTTCCTCTGACAGCACACACACACGCAAACACACACACACACACACACACACACACACACACACACACACACCACATGAATCACCCCATACTTCCCCCCTGCTCACTCTTCCTCCTCCTCTCGCACTTTCTCTTCTTCTTCTTCTTCTTCTTCTGTCACGACCGGTCTTGCCTTTTGTTGTGTGCAGGCGGTCACTTCCCAGAATGACCTCCACCGGCTCCTCGCTGTCCTCCGCCGATGACAACCCCTACGACTTTAGGCACCTGCTGAGGAAGACTTCGCAGAGACGGAGGCTGATAAAGCAGTACTAACCTCCTCCCCCAGTCTCGCACATGTGGAGACAGACTGTGCTCTTACCACAGACGTCTGGACACTGGACACTACAGACACTTTCAATCATGTATGATATTGTAGAATAAGGACGATTTTAAATTGAAAAGCATTGAACAAACCAATATTTCTGTTTTGTTCTTGTCAAAAGTCTTGCCATACACTGTATATTGTTTGATTGTAGCCGTCATGTAAATAAACAACATTATTTTAATTCTAGAGTAATAGTTATTGCCTTGTTTTTGTATATTTTTATCTGAATGTTGGTCTAAAAGTACTATTGCCTTATAAACTACACTTAAACCCAGACATGTGGCCTCAGACCTTTCCCTTCTGCAAACTTCATACCGTCTCCCCCTATTTAGATGAATGAGAATCACATGTAAATTTCTCCTATGTGAGATAAATAAAGCTTATCTTATCTTATCTTATCAACCCAATCCATATCTGCAGCTTCATGAGTGCAACAATGGCATATTATACCTCAGAAAAATCAAAAACATTCTTCTGTCCACTATACATGGTTTTCTTTAGCTTTGGTTCAGTCCAAGCAAGAATTGGAATCTAAAGCCAAAAAAAAAAGAATCCATATTTACTAAACTAATAATATTCTCAAAGTACCTCACATATAATAAACGGTTAAAACAGAAAAAAGGCGCACACCATCACAAAACATCGGATATCCTCAGGTCTCCTTTTCGTCTGTGAATATTTTTTGGTACCAGATGGGGCCTCTCTGTGTGGCGTTTGCATGTTCTCCCTGCGTTTGCACAGGTTTCCTCCGTGTGCTCCGATTTCCCCTACACCCCTGAAAACAGCACATGAACAGTAGGTCTGCCATGCGCCTCCTGTGTGGTGACCCTGCTCCTATCTCTGTGTGTGGAGTGTGAGACAATACACACAACTATTGTAAAGCGTTGTGTTGCTCTAATCTGTGAAAGGCTCTAGCCCTCCACAAAATCCCGGAAAAAAAACAATAGCCCAGGTTTTGCATTAACCCTTTCATGAATATAGTGTTTTTTAAAATATGTTTTGCGATATTTCTGCTGCTGTCTCTCCACTTCTCCTCGTTGTCCTAGATAAATTTCTATGAGATTTGAACCCAGCGACATTTAAGTGACATTTGAATGGAGAAACGCCCCACAGGGTTTGTTCGTGAATTCATCTCACCCCGAATGCACAGAACTACATGTATGTGAATAATGTATGTGCAGATAACATGGCAACGCAGTACGCAGAGAAAAACATACAACATTTACGCTTAAAGGAAGTAAAAACAGGCAAAACACGACCAAAGGTTTACTCACAACCGATCATCAGACTAATGCATGTGTTGATTTGTGTTTTCAATTTAATTTCATGTATTTTTGTATGGCCCTAAATCACATCAGCTGTTCTCTTGGGGGACTTCACGAAATTGATCATAGAATAAAATAGTTCAAAAGCAAGAAATGTATGGATCAAAACACATAGAGCCAGTGGTCCATAAGGGGCGGATACCATAAATGTCCATAAATGTTAAATTTAAATATTTTTTTCCCCTTTGAATCAGCTTCTCTTGTGTAAAATGTCAGGCTGAGCTGCTGCATCTACTTTTTACCCTTAAGTCCATGCAGTGAACTTCAGTAAACCAGCACGTAAAACATAGCCTACTATACTAATACTGTGTTATTATAAAACCCCTATGACTCCTGGATGGTCATTTCTCCAGGAGTGGATAGTAAAATGTCAGACTGGTGACGCCCCGCCAGCGCCTGGAGGTGGGAGCCGTGTGCGCGTCATGTATTTTAGCCAAGAGTCCTGAAGGCGGCCGCTTCCTCCTGGAGGCTGCGAAGTCCCTGGTCTGCCGCAGCTTGTGGACCACACCGGCGCTGCTCTGCCTGTATGGAGGGTAAGTGTGGGGACCGTATGGAGTCACGACGCAAACCACTTCGTCATGACCTGAATCATGAGCTGAGGCTTTTTTTTTTGTGTGTGTGACGTGAATATCAGAGGCTTTACAATTACGTCTGCGTGACCACATCTCCCATGAGCAGCTTGTGGTCACGTTTAACGCGAATATATTTAATTCCCATTCTTATTTATTTATTTATTGAGTCATTTTTGCGCAAATATTTTTTTTCTTCTATCGACGTGTTTTTACTTTGATCTGGCACGCTGTAGTTCTAGTCCGAAGCCTGAGAGCGTGCGTTGCGTGGGAGCGTGCGTCTCTCGGTGATAGTAAGTGAGCTGTAGAGATCAGTGGAGACAGACGCAGCTCGGCTCTGCACCTGTGGACCAGTGTGGACCCGCGCTCTCGCTTCCACCTCTCTGGACACTTATGTGCTTCTCTTCTTTCACCCGGGACCTGTGCAGAGGCTGAAGCCCGGGAGAGGAGGCAGCAGCGCGGGGGAAGGCTTTGGAGTGGCTTCGGCATCGGCTTCAGCTTCAGCACCACCGCGGTGGACAGCTCCTGGATGGACTGTGGTCTGCGCGCCTCCTGAACCATGGCATCCCCCGGATTCTGGTCCCTGGGCGCGGACAACAACATGGCCAATAACCCCCCCGGCAACCAGAGCCCCAGCACGAGTGAGTGGTGCTTTGTTTTCACCTCCTGAAGAGACGCGCACGCACACAGCCTCGCCACTATACACAGCACTGTTGAATGGGCCTGTTATCCACCTATTTATTCATATACAACCTTTTCATCTTCAGAGGCAGAAGTATCACATATATTCTTTAACCTTCATGATTGTGTTTGATTAATCACCTTTTCTTTTCATAGCCAGGGCTTGGTGTCAGGCGGCAGCTCAGAAATTACCTGTTGGAATTGGATCAAAATTATGTGGTATGTTTGCACGGGAATCTTCACCCCCGTTTATTTGCATGATTGTATTATTTTTATTATCATTATTTAAACTTAAAATACGACGTTTATTTTTATTGACGGACCTTTCTGTCGTCGCCTGGGGTGTAACAGCGCTTCTAAATGTGGGAGAAGGAGAGAAAGCAGCGGATCCTGGAGTCAAACAGCCCCCCAGCAGCGCCCCTGGCCCCTGCGGCTGCACCAAAGCCTGCACCTGCAACAAGACGGCCGCCTTCTCGGATCTCTTCTCCTCAGGTACAGGCAAATATTCACTCTTAGGTGCAGACACAGGCCACACCGCGCTGCAGATGGAGGAACCCATTTCAGACACTCCCCTCTGCTCCCCCTACTATCACACTTTTGTTCACATTTAAAGTACAGGCCTATAGTCTGTTTTATTGAGAAAAACGCATTACAGACTCATTCAGGCATATAGTGTGTGGGTAAATGTGTGAGGTGTATTAGCTCTGTGTAATTGTTTAGGAAAGATATTTTATTTGGCCCCCAGACCTGTGTGTGTGTCTCTCTCTTTGTCATTTAAGGTCACCTTCAGCACAGCACGTCGCAGGTGCGCTCTCTTTGGTAACATATAAGCTTCAGCATAGGCCTGCACTGCACAGGCCGGGGACAGCTACAGTGGCTCTGCAGTGGATTATCACACTGAATATTATGAAGTGTTTCCTATAGTAATATTATCCATGTATTATTAGTATTATTAATATTTTTATTATTATTGTTATTTTAAGCGTGACAATTTCTTTTCCTTTTGTATAATTGTTGGGATGCAGGAGAGTCAGTGGTGATGATCCAAGATATTTATTAACATTTATGGATATATATATATATGACCAATATGTGTATTTAATTGTTGCATTCTCTGTGTTTTAACTGTTTGATTCTCTGATCTGTGTTGGCAAATCGACAGTTTTGTAAAGTCCTCCGAGAAAACTACTATTGTGATTTAGGGCCATATAGAAATAAATTGCGTTGAATATTACTGTATAGTTTTGGAGAGTAAAGACCCAGCTCCTGTGATGTCGCACAGACCTCCTCCCGGCGGTGGACGGAGACGCCAAAACCATGACGTTCCTGCAGGAGGTGGTGAACATTCTTCTGGCCTACATCGTGGAGTCCTTCGACCGCGACACCAAAGTCATAGATTTCCATTATCCCAACGAGCTGATGCAGATGAACAACTGGGACCTGCAGAACCAGCCCGCGTCTCTGGACGACATCCTGGTCAGCTGCCGCGCCACGCTCAAGTACGCCATCAAGACAGGTAAGCCACGTTCAAGAGCGTGTGTGTGCACGTGTGCGTGTGTTCGTTAGTGTGTGTGTGTGTGTGTGCGTGTGCGTGTGCGTGTGTATATTTTTGCACAAATGTTTAAAATAAGAAATATATTTGTATATCCGGGAAAAGTAATGCAGCCTTCCTATAGTCTCATATGGCATTTATACTGGTGCGTGCTCGCGAGTGTGCGCGTGTGTATGTAAGTGTCCGCGTGCGTGCACGTGTGTACGTGTGTGACCTTGTGTGTGGGTATGCTTGTATGTGTGCACGTGTGTGTGTGTGTGTGTGTGTGTGTGCGCACGCGTGTGAGCATGTATGTGCGTGCGTGTTCGTGTGCGTGACGACATTAGAAATATCCCCGTTTTTCGTGTAAAAGACCCAGACTTCCTATTGTAAATGTGGACTTAATGGCGCGTGCGTCTGGAGCTCGGGCCTTTATCGCAGGCTTATAAAGTGCTATGTCCTCCTGCTCCAATTATAGTCAGACTGTGGAGGCTTTTATTATGGCAATTATTACGCTTTATTTGACTAAACTCCGTTTGACCTTGATCACTAAAAGAACAGATAGAACAAAGATGGAAAAGTCGTAACATTAACTCTGGATTTAAAACAACGTCACTATTTATTTAATGGTTTTTACAACGAAATTGCACAAGGCGCGCGCGTCTAAAAATAGTGCTTTTGGGGAAAGAGCAGCGGCCTCAGACATGTAACCACCAGACCGATGCATGTGACGCAGTAAATCTGTTTCACTAAAGGAGGAGATAAAGGTCTAATAACGGGCGTCACGGAGAAGTCCATCATCCTGAGACAAGAACACACTTTATCACAGCTTCAGTCTGCGCACATTTCCCTGCGGCGCAACAATGTATATATAATTTGTCTTGTATTACGTCAGATCCCATAAAGTGTTAATTGCTATGTTTTGCCTCATCCTGCCATCCTGTTTCTACTCAAATGTTTTCATCATTCTCTAAAGAAGCCTCCGCGTGTCACAGCAGCTGAATATCTGCAACCTCCAATTACACGTTTACAAGATGGCAGATGCTTTTCAAACTTACTCACCATAAAAACACCCTTTCTTTCGTTTTCAATATTGACAGGAGATAAAGTCAAATTTCTGCAGGAACACGCACTTATGTATTTGTGTTTGTGCGTGTGTGTGTGTGTGTGTGTGTGTGTGTGTGTGTGTGTGTGTGTGTGTGTGTGTGTGTGTGTGTGTGTGTGTGTGTGTGTGTGTGTGTGTGTGTGTGTGTGTGTGTGTGTGTGTGTGTGTGTGTGTGTGTGTTCCAGCCCATCCGAGGTACTTCAACCAGCTCTCCACGGGCTTGGACATGGTGGGTCTGGCGGCGGACTGGCTCACGTCCACGGCCAACACCAACATGTGAGTGCGTGGGGCCTCTTTCCCCCTGGTCTCAGTGATAATAGCAGTGAGTTATAATTCCAACTTGTCTGTTTGCTTTGTGTAGGAGGCCTGATAGCTGCCTAGTCCCCCCTCCCTCCTCCACACACACACACCCACACGCACACACACACACACACACACACACACACACACACACACACACACACACACACACACACACACACACACACACACACACACACACACACACACACACACACACACACACACATTCAATCACAGCCAAAGAAAATTGATTGTCACCCCTCCCTGCCCCTGCCTGGTCTCCCTCCCCGTCACCTCTGATCCCAGGGGTATTCAAGAGGGGAAATTAGCTCTGAAATTAAATTCGGACTAATCTTCAGCAAAAGTGTCTGTTTTGGAGTGATAAAGACTATTGGCGCAGGGGTGGAGCAGAGGGGCGGGGCCATGGGTCTATAGGGGCGGGGCCAGGCTTTGGGTGGGCGTTTGTGGATTTATAGTTTCCTACTAAAGGGAAGGGATAAAAATGTATCTTTCTATAAATACAGCTTTTAAAAACCAAATAACAATATTCTATAAAATATTCTATAAAACATATACAATAGCGGTTGATTTTTCTAATATTTTGAACGTTTTCGTATTTAAATATTTGTGATTTTTCAAGATTTTTTATATTTTGGTGTTCATATATTTTTGGCTTGTTTGATATTTCTTATTGACATTTTAACAATTATGGACATTGGTCGTCTGCTCCTTATGGACCAACGGCTTTGAACTGTCTGATTCTCTGATCGTGTTTTTGGAAATCGACAACTTTGTAAATTCTCTGCGATAACTGCTGTGGCAATTCAGGGCTGTACAAAAATAAATGTTTTTCAATTCAATTTTGATCAGACACAGTCAATATTAACACAAGAATTACACATGTTTTGATGTTTTAAAATTAAGAGTTAATTTATAAAAACGAATAATAGCTTTAGAACCATATTTGAAAAGTTAATTTACAAAATGCCTTTTATACCAACACGTTTTTTTCTGAAGCCAGATCTATTTTAGTGCCATACAAATAAACTTCCACGCCTTCTTCAGTAATTTCTATTTCTGAGTTATTCATTTCTGTGTATATATATTTTGAAACAACAATATTTTTTTATAAATTGATTTATTTTAACAATAAGATCCATGAGCAGATTCTTTGTGAATGAATCGTGTCCAATGCATGTGAATATTTTACATTGAATCGAATCGAATTTAAAAGGGGCCTGTGTCGACTAAATCATGGCCTAAATCTGCAAACTCTGATAAAAACCCAGGCTTATTACATTTTCTCTCTTTCTGATCTCTCTTTGGTCTCTCTGCTCTCTCTCTGGTCTCTCTCTGATCTCTCTCTCTGGTCTCTCTCTGGTCTCTCTATGGTCTCTCTCTCTGGTCTCTATGGTCTCTCTCTGATCTCACTCTGATCTCTCTCTCTCTCTTTCTCTAATGGTGAATTATAATTTTGGTATTTAAAAATCAAATATTTTGTTTTTGTGGCCTGGACACTGAGAGACAGAAGACACAGAAAAGATATTTGTAGCTTGAACCATCTTCCCTTCTTATATAAGTGTCACATAGATCCCTGTTTCAGCCTCAAACCCACAGATACACAACACGTAACCACATCATCGCCTAAGCAGCACAGGCCTGGTCCATGTCTGGTCCATGCCTGGTCCCTGCCTGGTCCATGCCTGGTCCCTGCCTGGTCCCTGCCTGGTCCAGGCCTTGTCCTTGCCCGTCTGTCCTTGCCGTGACTCACTCTTCTGTAACCCGAGCCTTGTGTAACTCCAGGTTTACGTATGAGGTGGCCCCTGTCTTTGTGCTGCTGGAGTACGTCACGCTGAAGAAGATGAGGGAGATCATTGGTTGGACGGATGGGCGCGGAGATGGCATTTTCTCTCCTGGTATGTAACCCCCCCCCCCCCCCCCTCCCCCCCTCCACAAACACATGGAACAGTCTGCACGACCAAAAATGTCTCTATTTGCATTTTGATTATAAAAACGAATCTTTTTTTCTCTTTCATCCAATTAGCCTGTAGTCATTTCTTGTGTGTCTTAAACCTCAGCGGTACAAGATTTGAATTTCTCATTTTCATTTTTTGTCTTGGTTTGAGCAGCAGGCGAAGGCATAAATACTTTTTCATTTGTTGCCGAGCCAAAAACACAAACCTGATTTTGAAAACTTTCAGCTTTAGCCGTCTGTAGTGTCAGTGTCAGCACATACAGTATATAAACGCCTGCATCACTCGCTGCCTGCAGAGACAGGTCTGATGGTGTGATCTGTCAGAAGGGACTGAGGTGTGTCGTCTGTCCTGTAGGTGGTGCTATTTCCAACATGTACGCCATGCTGCTGGCCCGGTTCAAGATGTTCCCCGAAGTGAAGGAGAAGGGAATGTCATGTCTCCCCAAGCTCGTGGCCTTCACCTCTGAACACGTAGGCCCTGGTCTTACTTTTCATTTCATCTGTAAATAGTCAAACGAGAATAGAGAAACTTCTGTACTTGCTGCTTTCATTAAGGTTATCATCTTTACTAGAGATTATAGTAATTCTCTTTCCTCAGCGTTCCTATTCACCTTTCCCAGCCCTTTTCTCTACACTTAATGATTATTACTAAAATGCAGATTTAAGATACAGATAATTTGTGTTGTAGATATTTCCTAACATTAAAAACACACAATCACACGGACACACCACTATCTCTTTAGCCCTTTAATATTCTCTCAATGAATGAATAATTGTAATTGTTTTTTTCGAAGATGTAAGAGCACTGATTTTCTTTCTTTTGTTTTGAACCTCCATGTTTTTTTTATACGCCTCTACCAAATGGTGGAGATGGTCTCTCTCTGGTCTCTCTCTGGTCTCTCTCTGGTCTCTCTTTTGTCTCTCTTTTGTCTCTCTTTTGTCTCTCTTTTGTCTCTCTCTTGTCTCTCTCTTGTCTCTCTCTGGTCTCTCTCTTGTCTCTCTTTTGTCTCTCTCAGGTCTCTCTCTTGTCTCTCTCTTGTCTCTCTCTTGTCTCTCTCAGGTCTCTCTCTTGTCTCTCTCAGGTCTCTCTCTTGTCTCTCTCTTGTCTCTCTCTTGTCTCTCTGATCTCTCTCTGGTCTCTCTCTGGTTCCTTCCTAGTCTCTTACTGGTCTCTCTCTTGTCTCTCTGGTCTCTCTCTGGTATCTGCTGGTCTCTCTTTGGTCTCTCTCGTCTCTCTCTGGTTCCTCCCTAGTCTCTTACTGGTCTCTCTCTTGTCTCTCTGGTCTCTCTCTTGTCTCTCTGGTCTCTCTCTTGTCTCTCTGGTCTCTCTCTTGTCTCTCTTTTCTCTCTCTTGTCTCTCTGGTCTCTCTCTGGTCTCTCTCAGGTCTCTCTCTTGTCTCTCTGGTCTCTCTCTGGTCTCTCTCAGGTCTCTCTCTTGTCTCGCCCTGGCCCCTCCCTTGTCTCCCATTAAAGGGTTAAACTGGATAAAACAGACAGAGCTTGCAGCAGCTGTGACATTTACAGTATCTCAGCGTTTACATACACATTATACATTATACAGTAGAACCTACACATAACATCACATGTCTTATCTCTAAAGGACATTAATCACACAAACTGCTGCATGTAATAATATTCCAGCCACCATTGTCTCCTCACTGGTTTTCTGCTTCTTCCTCAGAGCCATTTCTCCATCAAAAAGGGAGCAGCCGCCCTGGGCATCGGCACCGAGAGCGTGGTTTGCATCAGAGTAGATGAAAGGTACTAACTGGAGGTAAATTGTCAGTCCGCCTTTAGATTTACAAGCAGCTCAACAACTCAAGCTCTTCCATTTGTTGACAGCGGAAAAATGATTCCAGCTGACCTTGAAAGAAAGATCCTGGAGGCCAAGCAGAAGGTAATCTCATGCAAATGACTGCACCAGCGACTGTTAGGAGGATTTTAATTTTCAGACATTGCTGTGTTTTGTGTGTCCCTGTTTGCACTTACGACCTTTTAAGTTTGTTTTCTGATTGTAAAAACGGACAACACGAGACAAATGTTCTTATTCTTCCATGTTATAGAGATGTGAGACAGAGGCAGCAGCGACCTTGGAACCTGGACGTTTATTTCATATTTTTTTCAGACAGAACAAAATCTGACCTCCATACTTTGTTCTGTAGTCTGGTCATACCACACCATAGTACACATTACATTTCGTACTAAGGTCCGGAGGTGCTCCATTGAGCTCTGTTAACAGGTGGGAGGGGTTAACTCCTTTTGCAGATTGAAACGATTGGATCTGAGTTTACTGTGACGTTTGTAATGCGCCCGAGTGATTCGTTAGCATTTAGCTAAAAGAGGACACTAAATAATTACTAGATACATATACAGAGAAAACAGAAAATGAACATGTCGACACACAAGGACACAAGCTCTCTGCTACATGGTGTTGGCCGACAGACAGAGAGCAGAGAGAGAGCAGAGAGAGAGCAGAGAGAGAGCAGAGAGAGAGCAGAGAGAGAGCAGAGAGAGAGCAGAGAGAGAGCAGAGAGAGAGCAGAGAGAGAGCAGAGAGAGAGCAGAGAGAGAGCAGAGAGAGAGCAGAGAGAGAGCAGAGAGAGAGCAGAGAGAGACCAGAGAGAGACCAGAGAGAGACCAGAGAGAGACCAGAGAGAGACCAGAAAAAGACAACTGAGAGACCAGAGAGAGAGATAGAGAGGCTCAGGCCTTCATCAGGGGCCTTCTGCCACATGGTGTTGGCCGAGAGACAGAGAGAGACCAGAGAGAGACCAGAGAGAGACCAGAGAGAGACCAGAGAGAGACCAGAGAGAGACCAGAGAGAGACCAGAGAGAGACCTGAGAGAGACCTGAGAGAGACCTGAGAGAGACCTGAGAGAGACCTGAGAGAGACCTGAGAGAGACCAGAGAGAGAGAGGATTGGGCCCTCAGCAGGGGCTTCCAGCTACATGGTGTTGTCAGAGAGAGAGCCCACAGTGAGAGACACCACCAGCTATCAATGATGTCACCCACATGTCACACTCCATTGGTCAGTCAGAGAGGACAGACACCCCTGCCCTATTCCAATTCCAAATCTGGGGTGCCACTAGGATCAATACTCGGCCCGATACCCTAACTTTAACAATCTCATCCAAACGAACCATATCTAATCCAAGAACGTCTTTCTTTTGCGCAGGGTCTCGTGCCGTTCTTTGTCAGTGCTACAGCAGGAACAACAGTCTACGGCGCCTTCGATCCGCTCATCGCCGTGTCCGACGTGTGTAAAAAGTACAACGTCTGGATGCACGTCGACGTGAGTAACACTAACACTATCAGAACCCCCCCGCGCTGCTCGGAAGCTGCTTTTCATATTCTGGCAGTCGTCCACGTCCGTGAAGCTCCAGCTCACTGACAAATGTATTATGTACCGCGGCCTGACCCAGATAGGAGCAAGCCATTTCCTATCTAACAGTGGAGATGAGAAAAAGTGGAACAGAGGCCGTAAATCATCCGCTGGCCTGACTTTGCCGTCGCGGCTCCGGCTCTGAAGTGTATTAATGAAGGTGATTCAGTCCTGACAGGGGACACCTCTATTAGACACACAAATGGCCTTGTCCGTCATTTCTCAAGCTGCGCAGCCACAAACATTATCACTGTCTTCAGATTGTGATTTTTAATAATGAGTTGATGTCGCAAAGACGAAACCAATTAGGTGCTAACAAACTGTGCTGCGGTCGGGTGCTGCTGGGAATAAATCCTATTCTCAGTTTTCAGGGAACATGTTTTATTGTTATTAAACTTTATTACAGACACAAAAGTCTAGATAAAAAAATATGTCACAAATAATAATATGTAATAAATAAACAAATATATTTACAGCAGATACAGTAGGTGCCAGTGAGGCTACAGTTCAGACTGATGAACTGATAAACTGCTCATCTTTTTGCTGTAAAAGTGAAAAAACTTAAAATTAAAGGTGATGTCAAGTCAGAAACATCAAATGTATAAAACTTTGAAAGTAATACATAACTTAAAAAGCACTATATAATAAAAAATAACTGCATTATTTTAATTATTATTAGTTGTAGTAGTAGTAATTATGGTTATTTAATCTATGTATATTTATTTATTTTCCGTGTATCAAATAGTTACAAATAATGTTATTTACCAGTGTTTATGCAGATAACAGATATAGATTTATGACTATGGACTTCAAAGGATACAAAAATATGTAAAAAAATAAATAAATAAAAAACACCACCCTTTTCTCTGCACATAGCAAAAATTCAGATTTCAGGTCATGCAGATTGTGTTTGAGAATAAATATAAACATTTTCTCAACATTAAAAACATGTGAAAGTGAAGAAATCAAATGTAAAATAATAAATATCTTTGACCATAAAACCTGTAGTGTCGTCTAAATTTAGTATTTCTCATAATTACTGTATTTGAAATAGTTTCTCCCCTTGGAAGAACCAACACCAGTGAGATTTGCTGCAGGAGAATAGTTTGACCAATGGTGTGGGGCCTCTGCTGTCTATCAAGGATTTGAGTTCATTGCATCCAATCAGGAAGCTGTGGGGGCGGGACTTCCTGCCGCTCACATTAGAAAAACATCTCTCCATCTAAAGTGACCGACCTTTACTTTAACGGATAAGAATGTAATGTGATGAATGATATTTGTGGTCAGGGCGCGTGGGGCGGCAGTCTGCTCATGTCCAGGAGACACCGCTGGAAGCTGGACGGCGTGGACCGGTGAGAGTTTGACCGTTTATGTGTTCGAATCCCCAGATACCAAACTAATGCGGTGTTTTTGTGCAGGGCCAATTCAGTGACTTGGAACCCACACAAGATGATGAGCGTGCCCCTGCAGTGCTCGGCTCTTTTGGTCCGAGAGGAGGTACGCTTTTGGATTCTCTTTATATTCATCTCTCCATTAGACCAGGCCTGTCCAAACTAAGGCCCGGGGGCTCATTTTGGTCCTTTATATCATGTGATGGGGCCCTCTGCCTCGCTTACACAAAGTAGTCTTTATGATCAGACACATAAGTTAACAGTGTCATCCAGCCAACTTCAGGTCAGTCAATATAGACAGAAGATTGGCTGGCAATGAACTGACACTGCATAAATTAGCACATATACTCTGAAGACAATATTTGAAAGATTACATTTATTGCTCCTGTACAAGAAATGTGGTTAAGATTTGGCGCTTAGACCCCGGAAGAGCACGGCATGATGATTGCAGAAGAGGAAAGGAAGATGGAGATTATGAGATGAAATTCCCCGGGGTCCAGACCCTGGTGGTGGGAGCGAAGAGAAGGGAGAAAGAGCTAATCCGTAATGAGGCGGAGATGGGGAGGAGGAGGGTTGCTGCATGATTGAAAACTGCTGTTGGAGTAAAGCTTTTCACAATATGAAGCTTGATGCAGGCGGGAGGACTTTTAGAGCAGTGAGCTTAGTTCTCTCTGTCTTTCAGTCTGAATGTCTACATTAGCTCCTGCATTAGCCTGGTTAGCTAAAGTGGCCCTCTTACTTAAATGTCTGGACACCTTTTCTTAAAGCAGTGCATCATGGGACCTCTCTTTGTCCGACAGGGTTTGATGGAGAGCTGCAACCAGATGCACGCCTGCTACCTGTTCCAGCAGGACAAGCACTACGACCTCTCCTACGACACCGGGGACAAGGCCCTGCAGTGCGGACGCCACGTGGACATCTTCAAGCTGTGGCTCATGTGGAGGGCCAAGGTACTCCTCCTCATCCTCCTCTTCATCATCTGTTTCCCTGGGACCGTGTGAGTGTGTGATGTGTGTGTTGTTGTTGGACACAGGGCACCATCGGCTTCGAGGCTCAGATCGACAAATGCCTGGAGCTGTCTGAGTATCTCTACAACAAGATCAAGGACAGAGAAGGATATGAGATGGTCTTCGACGGGAAAGTAAGTCCAGTCTCCGCTTCACATGGTCCCTGTGTTGGAGCACCATCAATTCCTTTTGTTTTTTGTACAGCCCTAAATCACAACTGCAGTTATTTCCGAGGACTTAACAAAACCGTTGAAGTCACCAACACAGATCAGAGAATGAAACAGTTCAAACACAAGAAATGCAATGATAAAAAACACATGGAGCCATTGAGCCATAAGTGTCATGTGGCAAAAACAAAATAACCCAAAACACTGCAAAAATAATGGATGCAATAGAAAAAAAACAGGTCTAAAAAGTAAACGGGGACTGATGAAAAGAACTAAAACAGAAGTGGAATGACAATGACGGAACAGGGAGTAAAGGAGGCTTAAATACAGGACTAAAAAGAGGGAGGGGCAGGTTATCAACAGGAAGTACACCTCAAGAAGACACTGGGGTAAACTACAAAAACAAAGCAGGAAATAGACAGAATCCATGACAATAAGAGGCAGATGACCAATGTCTATAAATGTCATTAAATGTGGAGTGTCCTGGATCATCAGCACTGTCCTTAGACCGTCCTGCATACGTGCACTGTGTGTGTGCAGTGGCCCCTGCAGCTGCGATACCTCTACGTGTTTGGTGTCATTGCGGGGACTTGACTGGGACGTGGGGTGCTCCTGCTTTGTGTCAGATGAATGCCTTTTCTGCCACTAGCCGCTACTATAACGCGACGCTATTATGTTTTATGAATAGCCTAATAGACCATAATTGCCTCTCTGCATATGAAAAGGCCGGTGTCTACACTCTCTCACACACACACACACTGCATGACAGGGTTATTAGGCAAACACATGATTTCTGAAAGAGTGCAGCACATGGAGAGTCGTGTTTAGCAAAAGCGCTATTGCCTTTGGGGCTTTTGTCTCCATGCTGAGCTGCTGAAGGCTGGGGGCTGCTTGGCTCGGTGGGTGATGGGGAGAGGGCCAAGTCCTGTGGCAACAAACCCAGGTGCTCTCTGCCTGCACCTACCGCCATTTTCAGCCTGACACCATCCATGAACACGGTCACACTGGTCTAAAGGAGAGAGGCGTCTGCGCTCCCAGAACAACACATCAGGAGTCAAGGAATGGTGCTAATTTAATATCATTTTCCTTTTTTAGAGCCTCGGTGTCATCTATATATATGCAGTAAAAGTGAATATACTGCATTTTGTCACATTTCTCTGACATAAAGTTAATCTAATCCAATCTAAGCTACAGCTTTACAACACATGGGCTGCAAAGGAGGAAGTAGAAGGGTTAGAATGGGTGTATGGGACTGTCCCCTTTAACACACAGCAGTTCATATGACTATTATAATGGGCGACAAAAATATAAGTACATTTTTCTTCAGTTGCTGAGGTGTGTGAATGTTTGCGTGTGTGTGATTGTGCGTGTGTGAATGTGTGCGTGTGTATATATGAGAGATAGAGGGCATGCCTGTAGTAAGTATGTGAGTGTGTATGTCTGCAGTGAGTGTGAGAGACTTTTATAGCCAGAGTCTCATGGAGGAGGTGGCACTAAGGTTCGTTTCCAAAGCATTTGTCGGGATCAGGATGTGTGTGGTCAAAATGAAAGCAGAGGCAGCGTTAGCACAATCAACATGGAGTTTTTAGGAAAGATACAAGTTTTACAGGGCTTTTAAGACGCACCTACAGAGAAACGCAAACTAGCACATAGATTTGAAGAAAATGACAAAGTCTGGGATTGCGTTTTTCAGACCGAGGACATGTTTTATTGTTGTTGATGGACGAGAACAAGCAAACATGTTACAGAATGTGATATTAAACAGGAAGAATCATAGACCGTCCAATCCACATTCGCTGCGGTGCCAGTACAGCCCGGCCTTCAGATAACCCAAACATGTAGTGGAAAATTACGGCCTTGTGCATATTGTTAGAATTTAGGGGTTAACTTTAACCACAGTTGATTCAAAGTATCATGAAATATCCAAACATTGATTGATATAACAGAGAAATGTGTTTTACTATGTGTGTTATATCCTGATCATTAATAAAGTCCCATTTGCGAAAACCTCCATGTGTTGCAGTGAAATCTGGGCACATATATTGAGTTGTGTGTGTTTTTGTGCCACAGCCTCAGCACACCAACGTCTGCTTCTGGTACCTGCCTCCTGGCGTCCGCTACATCGAGGACAAAGAGGAGAAAAAGAAACAGTTGCATAAGGTGGGTCGGACGGAAAACTACTGGGAAGGGAACCTGTAGACAGCTGCAGTACATTCAAAATGCAGCAGCTCGAGTCCTGACAAGAACCAGGAAGTACGACCACATTAGTCCAGTGCTCAGGTCTCTGCACTGGCTTCCTGTGGCTCAGAGAATAGACTTTAAAACAGCTCTGCTTGTTACAAGTCTCTCCATGGCCTCGCACCAAAATATATATTAGTGACATGTTAGTCCCATATGAACCAGCCCGGACTCTGAGGAGCACAGGGACTGGACTCCTGTTAGTGCCCAGAGTCAGAACTAAACATGGGGAGGCTGCTTTTCAGATTCATGCTGCTAAAATCTGGAACAATCTTCCTGAAGATGTGAGACAGGCCTCCTCTCTGACAATGTTTAAAACCAGGTTAAAGACAGTTCTGTTTAGCTGTGCATACAACTGAGGGATTTTATATTTGTATCTTTCTTTTTAATGTTCTGTGATTATTTATGATTTTAATGCTTTCTTGTTTTGTTCAGCACTTTGAATTGCCTTGTGTATGAATTGTGCTATATAAATAAACTTGCCTTGCCTTGCCTAGCCGCTAACAAACCTGCTAGCATTATACAAACAGGCTACGAGCTAAGTGTGGCGCCATAGAGGTCGTTTTTTTTAATTAATTGCTAATCAGTGTGAGCAGATGGACCAACGAGGCTCCCTCTTCACCGTGTGACCTTCTGTGGTCAAAAATGATTTGCTCAGAACAAGGACAGGGTCATGTTTGGTTGGGTTTAGTGGCCGGTGCTGAAGTGTGTTGTGATGATTGTGACCCGGATGCAGAGAGAGAACAAGGAGATGGGGCTGCTGTTGTGTAGGAAGACAAGGGAAGTTTATTTGTATGGCACAGCTCATACACAAGGCAACTCAAAGCAACAATCACACAAGGCATTGAAATCATTAATAATCGCATTACTTTGAAAAGAGTGAAGATACAATCCTTCAGTGGTGCGCACAGCTGAAAAAAACTTTTTTTATCCTGGATTTGAACGTTGTCAAAGTAGAAGCCTGTCTCACATTTCCTGGCAGACTGTTCCAGAGTTTAGCTTCATGAATCTTAAAACGCTGCCTCCTCATGTTTAGTCCTGACTCTGGGACCAGCAGGAGGCCAGTCCCTGTGCTCCTGAGAGTCCCAGCAGGAGGCCAGTCCCTGTGCTCCTCAGAGTCCCAGCAGGAGGCCAGTCCCTGTGCTCCTCAGAGTCCCAGCAGGAGGCCAGTCCCTGTGCTCCTCAGAGTCCCAGCAGGAGGCCAGTCCCTGTGCTCCTGAGAGTCCCAGCAGGAGGCCAGTCCCTGTGCTCCTCAGAGTCCCAGCAGGAGGCCAGTCCCTGTGCTCCTGAGAGTCCCAGCAGGAGGCCAGTCCCTGTGCTCCTCAGAGTCCCAGCAGGAGGCCAGTCCCTGTGCTCCTCAGAGTCCCAGCAGGAGGCCAGTCCCTGTGCTCCTCAGAGTCCCAGCAGGAGGCCAGTCCCTGTGCTCCTCAGAGTCCCAGCAGGAGGCCAGTCCCTGTGTTCCTCAGAGTCTGTGGTGGCTCATATGGCTCTAACCGTAATTTTAACATAATTCAAAGAAATGTTTTCTCCTTACAATTAGTTTTTTGGATCATAGGACTGCAAGTTTAAAAAGCGCTGTTACAAAAGTTGAGTCCAAAATGATAACACGATGTGATATTTCCGTGTCTGGAGTCCGATGTGGTCATGTGGAGTGTTGTGAAACTATAAGTGGCTGGAGGTTGTAATTGAACGTGCCACAAAGAGTCTCTGGTGTGAGAGAGATAACCCCAGAGGAGGCAGCAGCCGCAGCCGCCCTGTCACATCCAGCCGTCACTGCAGCCGCATCACACTCTGACAGCTCTCTGCTTATCTCTACAAGCATTTGGTGCGAGAACAAGATGGAGCACTGGGAAAACAGACGCTATTCTGGGCGTAGGAGAAAAGCTTTCAGCTGAAGATTCTTTCATTTCAACCTCATGTGTGTTTGTGTTACTATTATTATTGTTGTGTTTCTGTGTTCGTAGGTTCATATTGTTTGCTTAAAATCGTTAGAATGAGAGAAATATTTACTCACATACACACACAAACATACACTTACAGACCCTTACAGACCCTTAGAGACCCTTAGAGACCCCTACTGACCCTGGCTGTTTCGCAGGTGGCCCCGGTGATAAAGGCTCGCATGATGGAGTACGGCACCACCATGGTCAGCTACCAGCCCCAGGGCGACAAGGTCAACTTTTTCCGCATGGTCATCTCCAATCCCGCCGCCACCTTCGAGGACATCGATTTTCTGATTGAAGAAATTGAGCGACTGGGGCAGGACCTATAAGACCTCCCCCTCCCTCCCTCTCTCCCTCTCTCTCTCACCTCCCAGTTTCGACGGAAGCAATGTGTGTGTGGTGAATGTACTGGTAAAACCTCCCCTTACTCTCTCCCCCTCCCCATTGATATATATTTAAGATTATACTGAAAAAGACGTACATGAAATACTTATAAGAATATAGTCTGTATCTGCTTCTGTCTTCTTTCCCTGTAGTCGCATCATATACTCGCGAGTCGTGTAAGTGACGTCCCTCTACGTAATCTTTTGTGATCTGAAAAACGCTTGTGCAATAGAAAGAATTATTTTTGGAATCATTACTATCGTTTTCTGCCGTTGGTCCAGTGCCAACCGTGCTCGTGTTCTCTTGTAAACTTGACATTTGAGACTTGTAAAATGGAAAAAAAGCACTTCACCTTACCTCAGCTTGAGTAACTGCCGCACAATTCTCTGCCAGGACCGCAACAACCCCCGATAAGTCTCTGGTTTTTATGCATGACGTTCAGTAGTGTTGGTATAAACTACATGTAAAAGGACTGTCACTTTGTACGCCACCGGCTACTGTAAATGTGGGACCATGTGTGATCCAGCAATATACTCCGCTGTGTAGGTGCTTTGGTGTCATATGAGGGTCGATATAGAAACAACGCTGCCATTGGAGACAAAGTTCCTTATTACTTTTTCCAATTCCATTGAGGCAGAACTTGAACAGGGCGACCAAAGACTGGTCACTTAATAAGGATTGTAACTTGTAATAAACTACTTAAACATGTTCAGAAGCACTTAGTAAAAGTCAGGGCGATGCAAGTTGACAATAGTTGAGAAGAAAAGAAGTTAGCAGCTAATGTAAGGCTGACTTGCACTAAATCATCAGGGACTGGTGTCTCCCTCAGCGTTGCAACTAAGATGCTTTCTTTGTTCATTCACAAGCAATATTTGGATCTGTAAAAGTGCAAAACGATTCCAAAAAGACGTGTTCTGGGATAATCATCAGAGTGGAGAGCCTCGTGTGGAGGCCACAGCTGAACCCTGCTCTGGGCTGAGGTTCTGTAGCATTTTATTAGAAGTTAGACAAGCACAATTTGCTCTTCATGGTCGCTCAGTGTACAATCATAGTGTAAATAGACTTTCAAGATGTCCTACGTACATATCTTTGTGTATACACGTGTATATAAGACATGCACCAGAGACTATTTGTGAGCTAACCATATTTTCTCTATCTCAGCACAGCTATTGTTATGTTTTTCTGTGTGTGTGTGTCTGTGTGTGTCAGATACTGGTTTGTGACTCCAGCTTTTTCAAAGAAATCTGTTTCAGGGACTGGCTTTAAAGGAGATGGCAGCCTCTGCCTCTCACTGTCAGAGAGGCAGGTGCAGAGTGGCTTTTTGACCATTATGCAAAGCCATTTGGACTCTGAAGCTGTGTTTTGTGCACAAGTGATACTTGACGGTGTGTGCCGATGTGTTCCTTAGTGTGTCTGTATATCTCTTGTTTGTTGCCTTAGTAACAGTATTGTCTCGTTGTCCTCCCACTGGAGGCCGTGCACTTTAAAGTATACACAAGACCCAATAATGTGCAATGTTCCATGGTTGTTTCTAAGTGGCTGTTTAAATATGTAACTAAAGCTTGTTGGTCTGAATGTGTCAAAGCAAGAGTCTGTTTCAAAAGAGAGGCTTATTTTTGCTGATTAAAGAACTATGTAACGTCTTACATCCCAAAGCAGAGTCAGCAGTTGAACTGACCAGTCTTATTGTTGTGATGTCACACACTGCCACAGGCCGCATGAGAAGCTGTCCAGCAGAACGTGGTGCTCTGGGACATTTTGTTCCTCTTGCTGCTGCTAGACTGCTGCTTCCTTTGCACGTGCATGCACTGCCTTGCCTTTCCAGCTTGTTTGAAATCCTGTCCTATCTATTTCTATATATTCTATATCCGTATACCAGTGCGTGTAGCTTTGTAATTAGCATTAGTGTGGTATGTACAGTATAGCCGGCCTGTAGAATAGTGCTCTGTCGCTTTAGCCTTTACATGTGACCTGTGTCCTTGCTTGTGTATCTCTCTGTGTTGAGCATGCTGACCTTGCCTTGCATTTCTCCTCTCTGCGCTTGACCAGCTCTTTCTCTCTCTTCTTCTCTGCTTGAGCCTGTTGCTGCTTGGATCCTAGCCTCTTATATCTGTATGTA
>OZ035843.1:24226119-24293619 GCA_964034765.1 Knipowitschia caucasica
TGACGCAACATTTTGGCGTCACAACGGCAGTTTTGGGCTGTCAGAACAGTTTTTAAAGACGACACATTTTTAGGTGGCTTTGGGCCACATTTTGGCGACTCGACCTGAGGCGGAAGCAGAGCAGCGTACTGCAGACTGGAGAAAAGAGAGGCCGATTTTCTAAAAGGGTGAGATTTCACTAAAATCTTTTCTTCTTTGTGCTGTATTGTTAGTTTGCTCCGGAATCACAGTATAGTGTTGGAAGGGTTTAAATTTCTAAATTTGTTTTAGTTTATTGTTCACGAAGGTAACACTTTTGAGAATAATAAACTCAGTTTATTTTTACGTTAGAAGAGAGACACAGAGAGACACAGAGACACAGAGAGACACAGAGAGACACAGAGAGACACAGAGAGACACAGAGACACAGAGACACAGAGACACAGAGACACAGAGACACAGAGACACAGAGACACAGAGACACTGGAACAGGGACACAGAGACACAGAGAAATAGAGACAGAGATAAAGATACAGATAAAAAGTAGAAACAGAGACAGTGAGACATATAGAGTCATAAAGCGAGGCGCGTAGAAACAGAAGTGAGAGACGTAGAGTCAGAGATGGAGACACACAGAGAGTGTGTTTATGAGAGAAGAAGTTCAGGGTTTTTCAGTGTAGTTTTTAGTTTTTAGTTTAAACCTTGCCAGAAGTTTGTTGAACATTGTCAAATGAGGTCCAGTGTGTCTATAGTGTGTCTATAGTGTGTCTAAAATGGTGTCTCTAAAAGCCTTGGCAGTAGTTTTATGGACGTGGTTATTGTTGTCAGTTTCATGGCCATGATGAATTGACAATAGCTTTGACTTATGATCCATCAGTTAGAAATGAATTCAAGCTAAATTTAGATTCTTAAATAGTGTTACCTGAGGCCCAGGACAAAGTCTGACTAATTTGGATTAAAATGTGATATTTGAATTGACTGTACAGTGAAGTTTAGATAAAGGCCTGAAGTGTGAGTGAGTTTGCCTCCTTTCTGCAAACTCAACACAGCTTACCCCCCTCTTCCCCCTCTCTTCCCCTCCCTCCCTGTGCTGTTAGAGAGAGTGGAGGACAGTCTCCCATTGTGCTTAAATCTGACTATTACTAGTTATTTGATTAATGCTTGCTGCATTGACGAAAATAAATAAAAAAGGGGTGGAACCAGTGACAAATATTTCACTGGTGAAAATAATTTGGTAATGAGATATGGTCAACCATTTTGAAATTAGCTTAAAATCGAAGAATGTAACGTTCATTGATTTTAACAGTCTTAGATTGATATTATACAAGACTAGTTTAGATTTTTGGGTTTGAGGATTTTTGTTGCTTGCAATCACAAAAGCTGCTATTTTGTGATCACAAGTGGACTTACACTTTTGAATAAGTTTTTGTTTTTGTTTCTTTTGTGAGAGTGAGACTATAGTCATTTTGTGTGTGTGTGAAGTCCATCCGTCTTTATATTTTTGCCTTTGTGTAGTGACGACTCACAAGGGTGGAGTTATGTGAAAGAGACAATGTTAAGTGTTTGTCATAAAGCATTTTGATGCCTAGTTTATTATGATATAATAACTCTTTGTGTTAAATATCGCAGCATAAAACTCAGTGTTGATCATAGTCATATTAATAATCAATGTTAGCATGTTTTAGACATGATGAGTTTGATAGAGTTAGATTTACACTAATGTGTCACTTTTGATTTGATGTTTATGATGAACTCAAACTGAAGTTTGGCTTTTCTCTGTTTTGTGCTGAACGAGAGCAAAGGTGTTTGACCAGAGCTGGGTCCAGTGGAGAAAAAGACGACCTTCGTCCTTTCAACAGATCCAATGAAAGCTGCTCTTCATCAGGTGCAGTGTATTCTATCCACAAATGTTTCCCATGATGCACTTGTTTGTAAGATCATTACACACAAAAATCTGTTATAACTGACACAGGACTTTGGCAACTGACTGAGCTGAGAGATTTATCTTTGGTCTAAAAATGATCAAACATTTTTTAATTTTCCAAAATATGCTGCAATAATATTTGGGTCTGGTTTTATTCACTTTTAGGAATCCCAAAAAGGTTGCATTTTGTTGCTGTCTGGTTTAGACTTAAATAACAGAATAGAGTAATAGATTACCACTAGCAAGTTCAAATTACAGTACTTATGAAGTAAAATAGAATAGAGCAGTGTCTCCCAAAGTGGGGTCCGCGGCCCCCTGGTGGGCCGCGTGGGTACTGCAGGGGGGCCGCGGGAGGTCATAAAAAAAATAATATAATTATTTAATGTTAAATTTATAATGTTTTGTTTGTAATATTAAAATATTTGTGTTCATTATTTGACTTGAATAATCCACTGTAATCATTTTTGTATTACAATGTTTGTAGCAGAGGCTATTTCCCCAAAATAAAATAACCAGAAGAGCCTATTCTTAATGTTGTCTTCTTGGTTATTATTTTGGGGGGGCCACGCAGACCCTTCAGATTTTTAAGGGGGCCTCGGTGTTACTGAGTTTGGGAATGGCTGGAATAGAGAATTGACTCACCTGCTCAGGGACTGCAGATGGAAACTAGCTCAAGCTAAATCTGGTGCAAAGCATCTTTAATTAATGTATTTGCACATTGTCCCTGTTGAAATAAATTAATAAACTAAACTAAACTAGTCGATAAAATAAATAAAAAGAGAGAGAAATGAGTAATAGTTTATTGACTTACAATTGGGTTGAAGCTATTGAGTAAAAATAGGATGGTGTTGCTTAATCTCTGATTAAATTAAAATCAATTAGAAGTGATCAAATTTGACTTTTGAATTTTATTGAATTGCGCGGTTGTTATAGTGCTTTGCAAAATGGACGCGAACAGTTCTAAACCTAGTTTGAATAAAACTATCACACCAATAGAAGTTGTACAGCGGCGTAATCCACTTGTAAATAATGTGGATACAATTTCTAAGAAATGGCAAAGGCGCTGGCCCCACATCGAATTTCCCTGGCCTGCTGAGGGAACGTTTTCTATCGAAGTTATCAAAACTCTAAAAGTCCTAATCTCTACATACAAAGCAGAAGAGAACAAAGGTTGTAGAGGTCGAAAGAGGAAAGAGAAACGTCGGATTGAACTTGGAACACTTGAGTTGTTTGAATTTGAGGCAAAGACACTTATAAAAGACTTAAACAAAGGAAACAAAGACATCCAGAAAGCTGGGACAGTAATGATAAACAGTGATGGACATTTCTCACAGCTACATGAACCACAGACTCAGGACACTCTGAAACACTCAGATCCATATTCACAGCTGCCTGCATTTACTCAAGAAAATCCACTTCGAGAACACACAGAAGTTAGAGGCGAAGAAATATTAACACCAATGTCTTTTCAAGTACGATCAAGAAGAATCAAACCAATCAATAAAATGTGTCCTGTAGTGGTCTGTGGAGGAGACCTGGAGTACAGACCATGAAGAACACAGATCTGTCTGAGGTCATGGAGAAGCTGCCCATGATCCAAGATGGAGCACATGCTTGGATTTCGAAACTAGAGGAGATTTCTGTGGGGACAATTCTTGCAATGGGTGATATCAAGAGACTGTTTGCGATACTCCTGGGTGTTGTGGCCATGGAGGAAATCTTACAGAGAGCTGAGCTACATCTCTATATGAAGACATCAGTAAATGATGCAGATCTTTTTGCCTGTAACAGAGGTAGAATGTGGAAAGCTTTGAAGGAGATGTTTCCTACACACATACATCCTGATAATGTCCTGATTGAACCATTGGGACCAGAAGAGAATGCAAGAGTATATGTGTCTAAAGCATATCAGACGTGGAGAAACATTACTGGAGAAGACCCGGAAGGTCAACGCTGTACAGAAGCAGAGACTGACGGAGCTGGAACTGACACTTCAAGACCGAGACCAAAAAATTAACGAGCAAAACGAATTCCTAGAACAGAGAGACACCCTGATAGAATTTGGGACAAAATTCATAAAGAACAGGGAGAAGATAATGAAGAACGAAGCTCTGAAGATCCGAAACGGGGTCAATCTCTATGTGGGAAACCTCCAGGAGAAACATATCCTGGAGGTTTCCCTCCAGGATATGTGAATACTGTATGTGAATCTCCAGAATCACTGTGTGGACCTGGAGGAAACCGTAGCCTCTCTGCAACAACAACTGGAGCAAATAGACCAAACGCTTATGGATGTTGATTTTGAAAGCATGATGCTCAAGACAGAAGTCGCAAAATTGAAATATGAACTGAATCAGCAGAGAATGACAGCTGACCAGATAGTTCAAGAACGCGATGATCTCCAGCTCAAAGTTGATGAGCTTAAGGAGTTCTTGGAGCAAAGAGACACCCTGATCGACTACGGAAAGGAATTCATTAAGAAAAGGGAGAAAGAGATAAAGCTTGTGGCTCGAGAATTCCAAAACCAGATGGATGATTATGAGGAAAAAGTCCTTGAGAAACAATTTCATCTGGAGAATTATTGTATGGACCTGCAGAAAGACACATTATCTCTGCGGGAACAACTGGATACGGCAGAACAACTACATTTACAAGACGAGGCAAGGAATATGAAGCTGGAAACTGAAATCTCAAAGATGAAAAAGCTCCAACAGCAGCAAGAGCAGACGATCCAGGAGCTGCAGACCTCGACACAGGAGCTGCAGGAGGAGCTGGATGAAGCAGAGAAATATCACATCATAGACGCAGTTGAAAACATAAAGAATGTGGGGGAACTTGCAGAGACCAAAATACAACTGAAGAAGTCTGAAGCCGAGAATAAGGCTCTAAAGACTAGTCTGCAGCAGGCTGACAGGGACGCAGAAACCAAGGACCAAACTGTGGCCTACCTGAAGACTTTGCTATCTGACAAGCAAACGGCCGAGGAGGCACAACACAAGAAGGTTCTGCAGGAGCTGGAAACAAGCTTCAAAACTACCCTGAGCAAATGTGAAGAGCTGGAGACGTCTTTGAAGGAATCAAATGATGAGCTGTGTCAAACCAAGCTCAAGTGGAAGAGATCCAGAACGAGTTGGACAAAAGGGGCCAGAAGAAGAGAAGGAGGTGGTGGAAGTGTTGCAGGGAGTAATCACCTCAACATCACTGTAGTGGGAGCATCTTGACTCATTTCAACAAATGAGTCGAGGTGCAACACACTCAGGGGGCGGGAAGAGAGGAGGGGAGGGAGTTATTTAACAATATTTAAGGCATTTTAACGGATTGCGACACACCATACCACGGTCAGCTTTCCAGTCGAAAATGGCTAAACATTACTTTGAAGAGACATCGATTTAACATCAGCCCTAGCTCAGGTTAACAGACCACACTTCCACAGGTGTGGTCAGGAGCTGTGGGAGTGAAATCCTGTAGTTTTGCTCTCACAGCGCTGAGTCTGAGTGGCTCATGTTAAATATGTTTCACTGTGAACGTTGAGACAGTTCTCAAACACTCAGTGTTTATACGCAGGTCACAGAGTCTGTCTGTGGCTCGCCATATCGCTGACTGTTTGTCAGAGTAACAGAGTTGACTGAAACATTGCAAACAAACCAAAATATATGGAGTGATGGAAAAGGTTTTTCCTCTTTCAGGCGTGAAGGGTTAGCCTATCTTAGGATTTACAAGATGCCTGCGCGAATGAAAGGGAAAACATTTCCGATCAAGCCATTATATTTTGGAATGATGATGTCTGTATCAACAACAACAATGTTTTTGCCGTGTCTGTAAAAGACAGTGGTATGAAAGTTGAGAAATAAGTATGAGTATCAGTTAGTCCTGATCTGTCTTCCTCCCAGACATTGTCCTCCCATCTGCTGAATGGCATTTTCAGCATCCTATAGGATATGAAAACATGATGATACAATAGAATGAATAAAAACAATGCATTATATCAACAAGTTTTTTTTCAATTATTATTCAACAGCACAAACCAGGACACTCTCGAAAAATAGATTATTAATCTCAATGAGTTTCTCCTGGTTAAATAAAGGTTCAACAAAAAACCTCTGGATATTCCTGTAGCAATATCTTTGACCACCCAATAATTAGCAGTAAGTAAGTGAGTAAGGTTTATTTATATAGCACATTTTTACAGACAAAGCGCTTTACAATTGTTCAGAGTTCAGATAGTTGTTCCATTCTCTCCACACACGATGACTGAAGCGGGTCGCTGAACACACTGGCGCATGAAAGCCCCACTGAACTCACACATTACATTCATACCTAATGTGGATGTTTTTTGTGGTATAGGAAACCGGAATACCCGGAGGAAACCTACGCAGACACGGGGAGAACATGCAAGCTCCACTCAGAAAGGCCCTGTTCCGACCAGGATTCGAACCCTGGACCTTCTTGCTGAGAAGCGAGAGTGCTATAATCAGCTTACGTTATTTTCCCAAATGGAGCAAAGGAGGATTTGATGTCCTCTGTTGTTATCTCTGATATTCGCGACAAAAACATGGAAATGACCTGTAACACAGAGGAATAATGTAGCAGCAGAGAAGATTGTCCACAATATGCACATGTCCATTCTTCAGGAGGTTAGGACACTGGTGCACTTTTGTTTATAAGGCGATTCCTGGTCTACTGCCCTCTTAGATCTGTCATTTAATCACATGGAGAGATGTTGGTTCTTACTGACTGCGTTCAAGTGACCGTTTGTTGCTCTCTGTTCCTTTTGTCCACACAGAACTGGGAAAAAAGGCTTTTGTATACTCTGCTCCTTTTACATGGAACGTGTTGCAAAAAGGCTGGAGATGAACTACATTTATTTCATTGAATGCTTTTAAGTCCAGATTGAGAGCACCTGAGACGTCCTTTTTGACAGTTAACTTTTTATATAGTCTTATTTAACTGTGTGTAACTTTATCTGCATCTTGTCCAGGACTCCCTTGAAAAAGAGGTTGTTCATCTTAATGGTAGCCTGGTCATACCACACCATAGTACAAATTACATTTCGTACTAAGGTCTGGAGGTGCTCCATTGAGCTCCGTTTAAAGGTGGGAGGGGTTAACTCCTTTTGCAGATTGAAACGATTGGATCCGAGTTTACCGTGACGTATGTAATGCGCCTGAGTGAGTTGTTAGCATTTAGCCTAGCCATCTACTTTGTTGCTAACAGAGCCCGTGGGGAGTAGCATTTTTTTTCATCATACATTTGCTAAACATTACTCTGACGAATGGCTTCTGGCTTCAATTTCTTGAAAGAACCAGACCGGATTACTTTACCATCACATTTTTAGCCATTGCCAAACTACAACCTGCCTTTTTGACGCAAACCCTTGACATCACCCACAACTAACTACAACACCTCCCTGATCGCTGATTTGTTGGTCGAAATTCAACCGATTGTAATCGCTAACACAGGGACCAGACCCAGATGTTACATGCAGTGAAATGATGATAGAGCTGAGTGTACGGATGGCTGATGGTGCGTTCAGACCGGATCATGCGTTGTGTCGGCTTTCAATGCAAAGTCAATGGTGACGCACGTTTGAGCGTCAAAACGCACGAACATCTCAGGACGCACAAACGGACTGCTCAGTAGAGACACGCGGGAAAGTCGAAGGGGAGGAGCAGGAGAGGAAAATCGACGCCCACAGGAAATAAACTTTGCTCAAGCTTTCCTCGGGACGTTTATGCAGCGACCAATCAGAGAGCCGCAAAGTGGTCACGGGGACATTAGTGGTCTGAGCCATAGGAGTGTGACGATATATCGATTTGACAATATATCGCGATACTATCTCACACGATCGATTATCGATATGCTTTTTCCGAGTATCGATTTTTTTGCTGTTGTTGTTGTTGTATATACTTATAAGTAAGTATCAATACTTAATATATGGTTACATTATACATTACGTGGCTCCATTCTACGTGTTTTATTGAGTAATTATTGGAAAATCCGCTACGGGGCGCCCCGCAAAAGTGCCGTCCACACTGGCGGAAATCCTCAATAGAGGGAGCGGGAGAAAACATGGCGGTGTCCAGCAAGAAACTAAAAGATGTACCACCGTCACTCAAGTCTAAAGTGTGGAGTCATTTCGGATTCTACAGAGCTGGAGAAGGATTATATCGTTTGTAAGAGCTGCTTGTTAAGAATCAAGTATACTGGGAACACCACGAACATGCATAGCCACTTGCTACGCCATCACCCGAAGCGAGCCGGCTCAAACCTCAAGACTGTTACGAATCCTGCACAGACCAAGATAGATTCTGCACTCCAAAAAAAACTTCCATTTTACTCCCCCAGGGCAATGGCTATCACCCACGGCATTGCTTTGTTTATCTGCAAAGCTCTCAGGCCGTACCGCGTAGTGGAAAATGAAGGGTTTCGCTACATGATGCCGGTCCTGGAGCCCCGCTATGACATCCCCAGCCGTAAATGCTTTACCGAAACAAAAATCCCAGCGTTGTATGAGCAAACCAAAACAGAAGTAATGAATGCCCTTGAGTCAGCAGAAAGAGTGGGACTTACATGCGATGGTTGGTCCTCAAGAGCCACGCAGTCATATCTTACGATTACAGCTCACTTTATTAGGGATTGGGAAATCAAATCATACGTCCTTCAAACACGTGAGATGCACGACACCCACACTGGCGCCCACTTTGCAGAAGTACTTCAGAAAGCCGTGGATGAGTGGAATATTTCCACAAAGCAGCCGGTGGTCGTTACGGATAATGCATCAAATATGACTCGAGCTATGGAGCTAACCGGCTACCAGCATGTACGGTGTTTTGCTCACGTGTTAAATCTTGCGTCACAACATGCACTGAAGGTAAACAATGTTGCCAAGATTAGAAGGATGTCAAACTACTTTCACAGAAGCACAATCGGGGCACAAGCACTGAAACGGCACCAGACACTCCTTGCCCTCCCCCCTCACAAGCTCATCACGGACATGCCAATTCGTTGGAATAGTGCCTACGAGATGGTCACTCGGTTTCTGGAACAGCAGCCAGCCGTCTGCGCAGTTCTCTTATCACCTGAGGTAATATATTTTGTGATCATTCACCCATAAATATATTGATACAATGCAGATTATGTCAATGAATAAATGTGCTCATGCTCATATGAAATAAATATTAATTACATTGAATCTTAACACATTTTTTATATAATACTACATTTTGGCACTTATATTTAGTAAGTAATGTTTGTACTTACTTACGCTTATATTTAAATTTAATCATGAAACATCAGGATTAGTATATTCTGTGTAGTAAAAAAGTGAAATCTAATTTGTTCCTATTGTGTTTTTAAGGTGAGAAAGAATGCAACTGACTGCTCATTGACAGAATCTGACATCTCAAATGCGGAAGAGATGGTGGAGGCCCTCAAACACATGCTTGTGGCAACAAACATCATGTGCGAGGAAAAGAGTCCCACTATTTTGATAATTGCCCCTCTCCACACCCAACAACTGAGAGACACGATCATAACTGCTGAAGATTCACCGCTAGTCAAAGACATTAAGGGTGCTATTCACCAGGATCTCCTCAAGAGATATCAATCATCAGAAGAGAAGCATCTGTTGTGCATTTCATCAGCTCTTGATCCTCGATTTAAAAAGTTTTTTTGTCACCTGAAGAAGTGCAAGAGACTTACACCAAGCTAGTGTCCAAGGCTGTAGAATTTAAAGAGGATGGACAAGCACTTCAGCAGCAACTACAGGTGGCCTCTGAGAAGATTCCTCACGCAAATGGTGAAAAGACCAAGGCAGACTGTGATCTAGTTGCAGAGAATGCAAAGAAGAGAAAGTCTGCACTTGAGGACCTGCTGGGCCACACCTTCGAGAACAATACAAGTCAGGCAGGATCAACCAGAGCCCTTGTAGAGAGGGAGACAAAAAAATATCAAGATGCCCCGTCTCTTCCACTGACTGAGGATCCCCTGCTATGGTGGAAAAGTCAATCCCATGTCTACCCTGTTCTCTCCAAGCTGGCACAAATGCATTTGTGTATAACCGGCACTAGTGTAGCAGCTGAAAGGGTATTTTCAACGGCGGGAGATATCATTAGTGCTCAAAGATGTGTGCTCACACCTCAACATGCTGACCAGCTGCTGTTTTGAGTTCTAAGTTTAAAGTTGAAGAATATAAAACCAAATGGTTTCATTTTTTGTAACTTGTCTACAAAAGGCACTTTAATTTCTGAAGAATGTTCATGTTTATTTTTTGTTCATTTTATGGCACTTTATCCATTTATCATGAAATAAAGTGTTTTTTCACTTAACATTTTTCTTTTATATATTGGTCATATAATGATATAATCGTTATTGTGATAATATCGTTATCGTGAGCTTTGTATCGCGTATCGTATCGTGAGGTACCCTTAGGTTCCCACCCCTACTGAGCGAGCAGACTGAACATACTGTAAACAGCCAAAACAGGAGCTACACCAGGACTAAACCAGGGTTGACAATGGGGGACGGTGTACTTGTGAACATAGGCGTTTTCATGCTCCCGTGACTTTATACAACTGCTTCGAGTGTGTTCGCTGATGCGGAAGTACTGTTTAATAATAAAATAAACTTATTGCGCACCTCCGTGAACACATACTACTGTTAAATAAAATCCGTGGAAGGTCTCTGAACAAAGACACGCTGCAAAGCTGCATATTGGAGAAGATCTTTACACAAGAAGCATCAGAGCCGGCCGGCTACTTCCGCCACTTCCGGCGCTGGTCAGGACGTTCTGGTGTGAAGTCCCGTGCATCTGAAAACTAGAGAATGTGCGTCTGGTGAGCAAGGCTTCAGCGTTTGAGCGTTTGCGGTCTGAAAGCACCATAAGGCCAGGCTATCTCAATGGGACTTTCTTGGTTAAAAAAATACAATTGTCTTTGGACTCGACGGTGCCCAGTTTACTTTGACTTCCTGCAAAAAACAACAAACTAAATTTCAACTCACCACTGTGTCAGAGATTCATGGCAGGATTTCAAGGTCAAACGCATTTTGCACATATTTTATAACCAAAACAGCCTTTGCCATTTCTGCACAACACAAAAGAATAAAGAGAGTGGAAGGAAAAGGGAAACGCTTGTTTTTATTCCAATCAGAAATGGAGCAAAACTAAGATTTTTACAAACTTGTTTAACTCCTCAAATGGTCCTTCAATACCAGTTGGGGATGAGATATTTTCAATATTTTATTTGTGTTGCAAAATTGTAGCTGCCAGTGAGGAACAAACTGGATGAAGTTATTGGTCTTGGGAATATGACAAAAAGCCTCTATACTGACAATGTTGCACATCAAGTGGACCTCCAGAGGAAGAAAGAAGAACGTCAAAGAAAACAAGATCAAGGTCAGAGAACTGAATAAGAATAAATTTGCAAATATCTGTACAGAAAGTCAGGCTGCTGTAAAACCACACATCAGCATGGATTAGAGACTCTGTTAACATAATGACATTACAACTGTTTCTATTTCTATAGCTTAGATTAAAGATGCTGACAGTACAGAACATCATAGAAATAATTGAATAAAGAATAGATTCCATCTGAAAAAAAGATTGAATAAAGTGTTAAATAAAGTTTCTAGATTATTTGTGAATGTTTTACTGTACGCCTCCATTTTCAGAGTGAGTGAATGTGACACAGGTGCGTTTGGAGCGATCTGGAGAAGAAGAACATTCATTTGCCAACATCCTGCTGTCGAGAGGTCAACAGTAAATGAGACCTCCACTCAAAGAGAATGTCATTAATACATTGGAATAAATGTGTGGATAGAAGGATAGAAAGATAGAAGGATAGAAAAATAGAAGGATAGAAAGATAGAATTGCAAATAAACTTGAGAATAATTGGGAATAAATTAGTTGAAAAATTATACAATAATATTTGGATCAATGAAGGATCTATAAAAAGGTTTCAATAATCTGTTGAAAGAATGAAAGGTATTTTTAAAATCACATTTGTGAAAAAAAATGAAAGTGTTTTTTGAACAATTATACATAATGGGTTGGATGAAGCTTATGTGAAATATATGAAATGAGATGATCCACATATGTTTCAGATAAGAAGAGTCTTATCAAAGTTTGGGAAGAGTTTTACGTGTTACAGTGGTCACTTCTGCACTGAAGTGGTTGTATCAGATCAGAACCAATTGGGAAAATAGTTTACTTTGATCATAACTGTTTCTTAGTCTAATATTATTTGGGTGAAATTGTCAGGACCATGGATGGAGTGGTCTTCTAAAAGAAGTAAGTTTTGCATAATGATTAAAGTGAAGTCTATAGTGAGTGAGTCACTGATGTCAGAAACATCACAGGGCATATAGACTGATGCCATAGAGAGTAATAAAGTACTAGAGTCACATTAAGACTGATTAGATGTTTGATCTGATCACAATGATCTGAAACAATTACTTAATGATAATAAACTGGTGTGAAGGTAACTATATGTTGAGAGGTAACTACTGTAACGACAGAGTGGGATAATTGTTACATCTGATGATGTTAGAGTGATTCATGTGGTGCTGGAGTAAATACACAACTGCTACAGCTACTTTTTTTTAGTTACTGAATTGAGAACAGCTACAGCTGCTACAGCTACACAGCTACAGTGACTGTGACGATAGAATCTATGGAGACTTTACTGATGAGCTGCTACTATGAGGAGAGTGACTTCAAAGGGAGTCACAGAAGGACTTATACTTTTATTTTTCAGTATTATCACATTAGAACTTACAGATGACTGTATGTGATCTTACACAGAGGCCTTGTGTTTGGATTAATGATAGTATTTCTGGAGCATTTAAGGTGACAATGACTGATGAGACTTTTGAATTTTACTTGGTTGAAAATGACTTGTTTGATTTTGACTTTAGACTTTTGACAATTTGACTATGGGTTGACTATTTAATCATTTACAGTGTTTATTTCAAATGAGGAATTAGATTACGCACATGGTATGAAGTTATTTTTCTGAATAGCAATATTGATAATACAAAATAGATACTTTGGGGTTTAGCATTTGTTATCAGTTAACACAGTTGAAACATAACACAGTTGATTATATTTAACTAAGCAAGGAGGTTTATCTGAGCATAGCTTTGGACTCAGGTGAAGTTTGTTATGCATTAATTCCAATTTTGACAATAGATTAAGATTAAGATTGAGACTAATATGACAATAGGACTGATGTTATTGATGCTTTGACAATTACAGAAGGATAATTTGAACACAGGTTACACTAGACTTGGTAAATACTTGACTTAAATAGTTACTATTGACTGGGACACATGGACTGACATATGTAGGATTAAACAGAGGTGTTGAATCCAAAGGGGGAATACCCTGTTATTAACCAATTATAATTCTTTTATCTTTCATGTATGTTTGTTTTACTATACTTTTAATATATCACTTTTATTATACTTATTATATTCGTAATACTTTTCTTTTTAATACACTCTTTTCTTTTCTTTTTATTTTATGCTCATATGATTATGTTGATTTGGAGTTCCAGATACTGGTTGGTTTTTCTACGCTTTCAGGAGGACATCATGGTGATGATTAATGGACACTGGACAATGGACAATGGACAATGGACAGTGGACAGTTGGACATTGATGACAATCAGGGGTTTAAAGAGCTCTGATGCAGAGACTGGATTCATCAGGAGGAAGTGTGGACTGAGATCAAAAGAAGATGGAAGAAGATTTTGTCTTATTAATATAGTGTGAGCCTATATTCTTTTGTGTTTTTCTATTACAGGTGATGTGTAGGTATTTTTGCAGGTGATGTTCAGTGTTGGGGATAAAGGATTAAATATTGATTAGATTGATAGTTTTAGAATACTTATTTTACATTTAGAATACTGAAATTGAGTGACTGTAATTGGAACACAGTTACTTACTAAATTGTTACTTCAATGAAGTGAACTCCCTCAGAGTTTAAGTTTAATTTTTAAACTACTAGATTTAACCTTTAGGAATAGTTTAGTTTAATATGAAGTGATTTAATTGAGTATTGGAGTCAATGCTGAATATTTTTGATTGGATTAAATCCAATCCCCCCCACTGAATATCTTTAGTCATGTGAGCTCCAAGGCTGTGAGTGCAAGGTTTGTAGTCGTCAACAAGAACACATGAAGACAAATTAATATTGAGATGTTGGGGCTATGAGAGAATTTTTCCAATAAGCTAATATGAGGTTGGTTTTTGCTCTCATACTCACTGCAAGGAGACAGGTATAATTTCATTTACTGATCAAGCATGTGCTTGATCAAAAGGGGGAATATGTAGTGTCTGCTATTATAACTTCTACATATACAGCATGTATCTTCAAAATGTGTTGGGAACATTTGGGTCAAAATGGTAGAAGCAGCTGACCAGTCATGAGGTAGACGTGTGAGCAACACTAATGTTAGGACAATGTACATGGCTGTCCTTAAATGTATGGGTTGCTTTTTCTGGATCTTGTGACTGGGTCTTATGACTTCTTCAACAATCTATAAGATAGGAGTCCGCAGTTTGTGCGGGGTCAGTCATGCCATCTTCATTCTCTGAGCTGACCCAGGCTGAAAGCTAAGCCTGAATTGGACTTGATGTATTCTGATTATGTCATTAAACTCTTTCTTTAATACATAACTCAGAGTGCGTTCCTTCTCCAATACTATACTGGTTTGTGCGGGAAACCCCATCTTCTGCTGATGAGAAGATACAACATGGGCTTAAGTGTCTTGCCCGTGGAGACAACGACCGCAGACATCAGTGAGACTCTGCCAACTGAGCCACTATCGCCCCCTAGTGTCACAGGAAACACATTGGTCCATAAGGAGTCAACAATCTCCATAAATGTTAATAAATGACCTTAAATATCATCTCTGTCCTTAGACCCTCCCACATCGGTGTGAAAACCTGCAGCTTGGGAGCCTCTTCAGTCTTGCACCGCACAGCATCAGTCCTCGTTCTACAGTCTGAGTCCTTATGTCGGTATATTTTCTGTTGTGTTATCATCGCACCTTGACAGGGGGTAGAGGTGTTGCTAAGACAGTTGCTAAGGCAAGCTGGCGTTTCCCCGACAAATGAAGGCATCTGATTGGTCAATCGTCACATGGCTCCTATCTGGATTTACAAAGACAAAATGGTGACTCTGACAATAACTGTTACTGAGATAGAGGTGTTTAAAGTCAATAGGAGCGAGTTGGAGCTAAACTTTGTCCATCAAGCTAGGCGGTTAGCATTGTCCATTTGTATACAGTCTATACTCAGAATTAAGCCAGACACACTTACAATACACATGCCTTTTTTTCTATTCATAAAAAAACGCTGCTTTCACTTATGTTTTTATGCAAACTTTTGTCCTATTAGTCACCTCTCATCTCACACACTCAGCTCACCTTCTGGATGTGCACACGCCGGGATGGCCCATCTGCACGGGCTTATGCCGGAGAAAGCAATTAACCCCAGGCCCCGGAGCACAGCTGATATGAGGAGCCTGTCCAAACACACACCAGCACCGACCATTCGTCATTGTCAGCAACGGCCTCAGCGTCAAGACAGGATTCACTCGCAGTTTAGTATCCAGAGGAGATGGTGCCGCGGTGAGTTTGAGGATGAAACCACGGACTACAGAGTCACCGTCCAGCTGAAATCAGAAGTCTATGAACTTACCTCTTTATTATTCCAAAGGTAGAGATTTATTAATATTAGATCAAATAACATAATAAATCACTCAAATACATAACATTGTGAATAATATTTATGTACCCAGCATTTTTAACTATAGTCTAATTAATTGCGTCCAATCAGGCAGCTGTGGGGGCGGGTCCATGGATCTATAATAATACCTGGATAGGGTATTACTAGCTTAGAGCTGTCCCACCCATGGCCACAGGGGGCGCCGTGGTACTGCAGACTAGATTCACGTGGGCTACCCAGAAAAAAGTCCCATAGAACTCAATGTAAACTAAAACAGCTCGACCTCAGTTGACAGAGACCCTGAGAGAGAACCTGACAGAGAACCTAAAGCTTTCATAAAGATCAGATTTTGTGGGGATTTTAGTGTCCCTTGTCATCCTGAACTTTTTTTCTTCTTAAATCCTTCGGTTTTCTTTAAATCCATATTATACTGCCACAGACTCTGCCTGTTTCCTTTCCGCTCTGACTCCGCTCTGCTCCTGCTCTGATCAGCAGCTCTGATTGGTCAGAGCGCAGCCGAGCCCCTCTGTGCACATGCATGAGAGCCACACACACGTATTTGGCACAAAGCATCATAGGAGCTCATCCACTGCGCAGAACTGGGAGGACCAGACTATGTCCAAATATGACTTCCGCTAATCTTTCTGTCGCTGTGAAGTCCCACGAATAGGGCACCATCTTGGATCACCGGGGCTTGGGCGGGTCTAACTAATGTTTGCTTTGAAAACATCCTAGAAATGTGAAGCTGAACTGACGTACACTTTAAAACAATATCTCTAACCTAATTTTGTCTTACATGTATTTCATTCACCAGGAGAATCTTTTTGTCTTGTCCGTATGGAAAATCTTGTCAAAATGTTCTCAAAATAGCATAAATCTAGTCAACCGCAAGCAAAACTGTGAAGCAATCAAAGTCTGGACAATGTTTAAACCACAAATATGGCAGTGTAATAAAATCAATCTAATGAGTTCCTGACCCGGACGTGCAGATGTCACCTTTAAGGAACAGAAGAGGTATTGAAAAAAGTTGATCATTGATAACATTGGTAAGATTTTAACCACTTTCTATCATCCAATCCTCATCAGCCTCGGCCCCTCCCCCCACAGCTCCATCTCTACTCTCTGCAAAAGTAACAAAACATTCTCTCAAGACATGGTGAGGTTCATTACAGACTCTTTACAGGCCGTGTCTCCGCTGGGTGCGTTTTTATGTCTCTGTAAAAGGTTCGAATGCTGTCGTGTTGCTCTAAATATTTCCCCATGAATCGCTCTCTTAACATCCGCCGCGGATCCAAGCCAGCCGTTCCCCAGCGCTGAAGCACCTGGGGCCACATCAGGGTCAGAGGGTCCCGGGGGTGCTCTCCTCCGCTAAGCTGCGATGATTTCAAACCTTATGTTCAAGCTCGGGTGTCTAACTTCCAAACCCTAAACAAGAATAACTATAAAAATCCATGATGACACAGGTCCTCTCTCAAAACCGTGTAGTTCTGCTTTCTCGTGCACGTTTGTTAGGCCTTTGTCACATCTTTAGATCAGCTATTTCAGACTCATGGTCTCTCTCTGGTCTCTCTGATATCTCTGGTCTGTCTCTCTCGGGGTCTCTCTCTCTGGTCTCTCTCTGGTCTCTCTTTCTCGTCTCTCTCTGGTCTCTCTCTGGTCTCTCTCAGGTCTCTCTCTCTGGTCTCTCTCTGGTCTCTCTCTGGTCTCTCTCTGGTCTCTCTCTCTGGTCTCTTCTCTGGTCTCTCTCTCTGGTCTCTCTCTGGTCTCTCTCTGGTCTCTCTCAGGTCTCTCTCTCTGGTCTCTCTCTCTGGTCTCTCTCTGGTCTCTCTCTGGTCTCTCTCAGGTCTCTCTCTGGTCTCTCTCTGGTCTGTCTCAGGTCTCTCTCTGGTCTCTCTCTGGTCTCTGGTCTCTCTCTGGTCTGTCTCTTGTCTCTCTCTTGTCTCTTTCTGGTCTCTCTCTGGACTCTCCGATCTCTCTCTGGTCTCTCTGATCCCTCTCTGGTCTGTCTCTAGTCTCTCTCTGATTTCTCTCAGGTCTCTCTCTGGTCTCTCTCTTCTCCCTCTCTGGTGTGTTTCTTTTCTGTCTCTGGTCTCTCTCTCAGTTCTCTCTCTGGTCTGTCTCTGGTCTCTCTCTGGTCTCTCTCAGTTCTCTCTCTCTGGTCTCTCTCGGGGGTCTCTCTCTCTGGTCTCTCTCTGGTCTCTCTCAGTTCTCTCACTGGTCTGTCTCTGGTCCCTGGTCTCTCTCTCTGGTCTCTCTCTATGTTTTCGCTCACATACCAAAAATAGTGTAAAAATAACCAAATGGAAATTCTGACGACCTCCACTTTTGGAGCCACTGCTTTAAACGAAAAAAAAAAACTGCTTTTTATAAAAATCTGGTTTTGAGTTAGTTTAAATGTTACACCAGTGACTCATCAGAACATTAGTCCACCTGCCAATCAAAACTTTTACTTCAGCAGACGGATGTGTTTTTGCAGTGTAAAACCCATGTGTTAATGAGCATGGAGGGTTCAGGGACAGCTGCAGACCATCTCTCTCGGCTCACAGGCCTTTACTGCCAAAATATTTGCATTTGGAATGATGTGAGCTGTTGTTTTGAGGTTTCTCCAAACACAAGAATCTTCTGGAAAAACAAACTCACAACAGATGCAGCGTCGGGCAGAGAGAGAGACGTGTCCGTGCCACAGAAATGCCACAAGCGCAGAACAAGCAGAAGACGAGAGTTATCGAAGAGAAACCCAGAATGCAGTTTTCATTCTCCGTCTGGTCGCTGCAGATCTCACTGTTTAATCTCCACTTGTTCTGCTTTGGTTCCAGTTCAAGACGAGAGCCCGGGACCATCTCAAACAATTATTTTTTTTCCTTTCTTTTCTTTTCAAAGGGCCACGGTCTCTGGGCTGAAAAACCCTAAAAACCAACTTTTGACTTTCAACGCAATTATCTGTTTTATTAATAGCTTTTGAAACCGACTGCTAAATGTCTTACATCTCATCACTAATTCTGAAAAGGACTAGAAAACAACCAGATTTAAAGCTGGGGTACCTAACTTTCGAAACCAAAGAACCTAAAGTGCCGGTATGTGTTGTATGCCTGTTAGCACCGTGAGCCAAAGCAAATTCCTAGTTTGTGTCTCCCTATTACTTATAATGCCAGAAGAAGAGGAAGAAGAAGGAGAAGAAGAAGCAGAAGCAGAATAATCTGAAGAAGAGGAAGAAGAAGCAGAAGTAGAAGTAGAAGAAGAAGAAGAAGAAGCAGAAGTAGAAGTAGAAGTAGAAGTAGAAGAAGAAGAGGAAGAAGAAGCAGAAGTAGAAGTAGAAGAAGAAGAAGAAGAAGCAGAAGTAGAAGTAGAAGTAGAAGTAGAAGAAGAAGAGGAAGAAGAAGCAGAAGTAGAAGAAGAAGAAGAAGAAGAAGAAGTAGAAGTAGAAGAAGAAGAAGAAGAAGAAGAAGAAGAAGAAGAAGAAGCAGAAGCAGAAGTAGAAGTAGAAGAAGAAGAAGCAGAAGTAGAAGTAGAAGTAGAAGTAGAAGTAGAAGAAGAAGTAGAAGAAGAAGAAGAAGAAGCTGAAGAAGTAGAAGAAGAAAAAGAAGAAGCTGAAGAAGAAGAAGAAGAATCAGAAGCAGAAGTAGTAGAAGAAGAAGAAGAAGCAGAAGAATCTGAAGAAGAGGAAGAAGAAGCAGAAGTAGAAGTAGAAGAAGAAGAAGAAGAAGCAGAAGTAGAAGAAGAAGTAGAAGAAGAAGAAGAAGAAGCTGAAGAAGTAGAAGAAGAAAAAGAAGAAGCTGAAGAAGAAGAAGAAGAATCAGAAGCAGAAGTAGTAGAAGAAGAAGAAGAAGCAGAAGAATCTGAAGAAGAGGAAGAAGAAGCAGAAGTAGAAGTAGAAGAAGAAGAAGAAGAAGTAGAAGTAGAAGAAGAAGAAAAAGAAGAAGCTGAAGAAGAAGAAGAAGAAGAAGAAGAAGAAGCAGACGCAGAAGAATCTGAAGAAGAGGAAGAAGAAGCAGAAGCCGAAGTAGAAGAAGAAGAAGAAGAAAAAGAAGCAGAAGTAGAAGTAGAAGAAGAAGAAGAAGCGGAAGAAAAAGAAGAAGTAGAGGAAGAAAAAGAAGAAGCTGAAGAACAAGAAGAAGAAGAAGAAGAAGATGCAGAAGAATCTGAAGAAGAGGAAGAAGAAGCAGAAGCAGAAGCAGAAGAAGAAGAAGAAGAAGAAGAAGAAAAAGAAGCAGAAGTAGAAATAGAAGAAGAAGAAGAAGCAAAAGCAGAAGTAGTAGAAGAAGAAGAAAAGAAGAAGAATAAGAAGAAGGAGGAGGTGGTTCAGGTGTGGTGCAGAGGTGTTACAGCTACAAAGAATTTATTTTCAGTAATTTTCTCCTATTTCTTTAGTATTTTTTCCCCTACAATGTAATTATGAAATGGATGAGCATATCCGACTGGACACTTGTGTTCCACGGCTCATTTTGTATTTCTGGTTATTTTTACATCATTTCCATGGTCAAAGCGCCGCCACAGCCCTGACTCCTCCGGTGGAAACTGCTCTTAACGTCGTCTGCTGCAGCTGCAAAGACTGAAGTGTTTATCCGAGTTAAAAGAGCTGCTTTAAGAAGTCCTCTCCGTCTCCTCGGCCGTGAGTGGCCCGAGCGTGTGGGTCGTATATGGTTCTCATTTGATCCCTCACATCTGGACCACCTGTTTCCAATCGGCCCGTCCACTGCCACACTTTCTCACGTCCTCTTCCTCTGCTCTCTCATTCACACAGACTGTTTGTTATGTTTCCTACAGGTATAAGACGCAGCCGTGGAATGATTTTAGACTTCATTAAGAGTCAGAGGAAAGAAAACACGGCCCGGTTTTTCCAGATATCGGCTTAATTTTGGCACCTTTTGCTGTTCGAACGAACGGCGGGAAATGGGTTCAGCATGTGTGAGATTAAAGAGATGAGTAATGTCTCCTTGTTCAACTCTTAGCCTGGAAATGAACGGAAAAAATCAGAGGTCGGACGTGAGGAACAGCGAGCTCAGAGAGATCTAACAAAGTGATGAAATGTGAGAACGGTCTGACGGGAGAAGCTACACATGATATTAAAGTCTGTAAGAACGGTCTGACGAGAGAAGCTACACATGATATTAAAGTCTGTAAGAACTGTCTGACGAGAGAAGCTACACATGATGTTAAAGTCTGTCTGTAAGAACAGTCTGACGAGAGAAGCTACACATGATATTAAAGTCTGTAAGAACTGTCTGACGAGAGAAGCTACACATGATATTAAAGTCTGTCTGTAAGAACTGTCTGACGAGAGAAGCTACACATGATATTAAAGTCTGTCTGTAAGAACTGTCTGACGAGAGAAGCTACACATGATATTAAAGTCTGTAAGAACGGTCTGACGAGAGAAGCTACACATGATATTAAAGTCTGTCTGTAAGAACTGTCTGACGAGAGAAGCTACACATGATATTAAAGTCTGTAAGAATACAGGTCCAAAGTTATTTTTATCACAAATATTGATATGTGCAATAATATACAGGGATACATATGGATATTTTTAATGCTTTGGAGTATTCCAGGTGGCCGTACTTGCATACAAAAGCCAGACTCTGTCAGCCCTCTGAAGCTAAGCAGAGTAGGGCCTGGTTAGCACTGTGATGGGGGACCTCTAAGAACACCAGGTGCCACAGTGCGGCGCCTTCGGCTCCTTAGGCAAGACACTACACACACATTGTCTAGGACTATAGTGTGTGTGTGTGTGTGTGTGTGTGTGTGTGTGTGTGTGTGTGTGTGGCTGGTGATTGCCTTGTTTCTGTCAGTGTGCCCCAGGGCAGCTATAGCTACTGTAGTAGTTTATCACCACCGTGTTTGGAGAGAAAGAATAAAGTGAAATGTCTTTGAGTGCATACATGTATATTTCGTAAAAAGTGGTCAATACCAAACACTTGTATACATGTTCTTCTTTGTTATGTTATAATAATAGGGAATTTTATACTGATGATTTGTATATATAGGCAAGGAGCGCTGGTGTGTACTATCTTCTTGCAGTTTTTCCAATGTGGTTTTACTGCAAATGGTAAATAAATCTTGAATCTTGAATATAGGGAAAAAAAACTGAACAGAATTTGCCCAAAATAATTATAAAAATACATGCTGGTGTCTTACAGTTAATATTATCCACGTAACTTTTCAGACCCCAACGCGACCTGAAGCGTTGGGGTTGAAATGGCTTTTGGATTGGAAGGACTGTGGGACTGTGGGACTTGATAAGAAATCTTAAATTCACATATAAACACATAGACCGATAATGTATATCAAAATATACACTTTATTGTTACATGCGTCGCTGCTTCAGGTGACACGGTCCAAACATCAGTGAATCATGTTTTCTCTACTTTATTTCCCTCACATAAAAGTTTAGCTAGGACACAAACAATAATAAGAAGTAGGATTAATTAAATTCACCGCAGGCCAGAGAATCTCCAGTTGGACTTTCAATACACTTTTCATATCAAAACTCAACACTAGTAGAATTGACATTGCAGATTGGGGCTGGCAAATATATCCAACAATATAACACAACTCTTCAAAACACAAAAATAACATAACGACAAATAAATACAAACACATCAATATGAGAATAGTACCTGACTATCGCAGAATGTGGTCCGTTACGTAATAAGTTTGCAAATATTTAATAACAGGAAAAGAACATGCACAGGATGACATGCCCACATGGTCCCTTTCTCATGCACACACACACATACACACACGTATACGCGCACACACAAACACATACACACACACGTATATACGCACACGCACACGCACACACGTATATACACTCACACACACATACACGCATATACACACACACATATACACACACACACACATACACACACACGTATATACGCACACACATACACACGTATATACTCGCACACACATATACGTACACGCATATATACGCACACACACTCACACACACACCATGGGTAACTCATATGCACACACTTATTAGACACACAGACACATGCTCACACATCATGGGTAACTCATATGCATACACACTTATGCACACACACATACACTTACAGTATGCACACACACACACACACACAGACACATGCAAGCACACACTCATGCAAACACACACACACACACAAACATTGGTCACTGTTCAACCAGCCGAAGTACATAACAAAAAGCAGTACTTATGATCAGGAATGTATTTTTATAAGTTAGAGCAGGGGTCTCCAACCTGTCGTTCAGGAGCTACCAGTAGCTCGCCACCCCCTTTCAAGTAGCTCCCCAAAGGATTCAAGAATTTAACACATGATCCTGAGTCATAACAACTATTCTAACTATCATTGTTTCCATTAATGCAGGGATACAGTACGGTATATTACGCATATGGATTCTCCATGATTAGCTGTAGTTATTATAAAGACTACAATTGGATTACGACTGTTAAAAGGAGTAGCTCTCTGCCATTTCTGTTTTACAAAAGTTGCTCTCCAATTGAAAAAGGTTGGAGACCCCTGAGTTAGAGTATAAGGCACCAGTTGGGGTCCATTGTCTGCTTGGTAATTACGTCTGCAATGCAATTTATGTCACTTAAGTCATGTGCAAAAAGGTCCCAAATCCACCATGTTGTCAAACGGCCACCCACAAGATAGAAATGTTAGTTCCACCTTCGTGAGTGACGTGGTTCACTCTCCCTCGTATGCAGTCCAGAGTGGCGTAGATAGCCGTACCGTTCTGCACCGAAAACGAGGCCCGGAGCCCGACCGTGGCCCACTCGCTTCCTTCAGGCATGTGCCCAGACACCTGCTGAGCCACAGGTCCTGGACTACCCTGGTCCGGACCCCCTACTCTCTGTAACGTCAGCTTCACCACGTTACAAGAGTGGATTAGCTTCAGATTCAAAGCGACGTTAGCCGTGCCCCTCTGGTGGAAGACAAAGTTTTTTCGGCTGTTGGGTTCTCCGGATCGCGCCAACTGGACTTGAGGGACATCTTCGCTCGTCTGGTCAAAAAGCAATGGTTTATTCCTGACTGCTCCAGATGGAAGGCCGGTTTTCACCACGGTAGCGGTTAATGCCGAAGACAGCGCGGACGGAATCCAGATTAAACTCAAGATACTGATCCCGGTTCCATCGCCAAAGTAGCGGATGTTGCACTGCGAAGGCGAGGTGATTTCGAAGCTCAACGTATCGCCGCCTTCGATCGCAGCGACTCCAGAGAGCGTGATGGACGTGTCTCGGTAGTTGACCCCAGTCTTGAAGGCCTGCGTGGTCTCGAGGCTGGTCCCGTTGCGGTTCGTAAAGGCGATCAATGAGAATCCCTCTTTGACGCACGTGTGGCCCATGGAGTAGAGCGCCTGCTGCAGCACGAACTTGACCGAGCCGCGTTCCGTGAAGCGAATCCCGCGGCTGTCGTGGGTCAAGCTGATCATGTAAGGGTCGGAGACTGAGGCCACGCGGAAAGTCGGTCGGTAGCTTGTCTGGTAGTGCGGGTGGAGCGACATCTGCGCGGACATTGCTACAGCTCCGGTGTCGTGGGACAGCCAGAGCAAGCTGAACGTGGGGGCCGAGATGTCGTACACGTGGATGTCTTTGCTTCGGTTGCAGTGGTTGTTCGGACTCTTAAGAAGAAGCGCAAAGGTGTGATTGGGTTCCACTTCCATCCCGCTGCTCATGCTAACCCCTTGGAAGTATTTACCGTCCGGCTGCTCGATCCTAACCCCGCTGAGGTCTTGTCCCTCTTCCTCTTGGCTTCCGTTGAGTCTCATTCCCAGTTGTAGGAAGTTCCTGCAGGTGTGTTTGACGGCAAAGTTGTAATCCATCCACACAAGGCCGTGCTGCTGGAAGACTAGCCTACCTGCTTCGTTGGATAAAAGCTGGCTTGTGTCTTTGCTACGGACAATCAGCTGGAGTCCAGGGAAGATCTTTGCGTCAGGGTTGCGGGAAGAGGGCAGGGTCACGGTGGACGCCCAGGACTGGGACAGCTGACTCTCCATAGACTGGCCACACACAGCGTCAGTCACACCTGAACACAAAACAGTGATTGTTTCTCCCACGCAGTCGGAGCAGGCCTGGCACTCCTGCAGCTCCTGGTTGTAGAAGTATTCCTGACCACACAGACCCAGCAGAGCCTCCCGCTCAGAGACGCCCAGACATCTGAAGCCCCCTGGACAAGCGAAGAGCAGACAGGAAGCGTCAGGACAAGGCCAGACAGGAAACGGCCAGACAGGAAACGGCCAGACAGGAAACGGCTTATGTAACTGTGCTGGAATTTGTGATGGAGAGTTCACTACGTCTATATACAGTGACGTGTTTATAAACTCTGAGATAACACTTCAATAGCGGTGAGTCTGATCGTCATCGTACCTGGTGTGTTGAGGCACTTTACTCTTTCTCCACAAATGTTGGGAACTTCCAGACACTCATCTCTGTCCTATGAAAACAAAACAGTTATAGTTAGATTTGTGAAGGACAGACTGTGTCTAAACACTGGCTCCATCTCAGCAAAACTAATGTGTTTTATTTATCATTGTTGTGTATTTTTTCTGGAAACACATTAAACTGACTGTACTGTGGAGGCTGACACACCTGGCACATGCGGTCGGCGGTGGGGGAACACTGAGAGATTAGGAAGAAGCCTGGGGGGCACATGGTGCAGCTCTCACACTGAGGAGGGTCCTTCTGGAAGTCACAGAAGTGCTCTGTCCCACAGGGAGAGGGGCAGCCGAGCAGAGGCTGGGGGAAGTGGGCTTCTCCCACCACATCCATGCCCTTGGAGTCCAGGTCCATCTTGTGCACCGCGTAGGACTTGTGCAGGTGGTTGCGGGCCTGGCTCTGCAGTCCTGAGAGCTGGCTCTCTAGGTAGCTCTGCAGCTCCCCCTGCAGGCCCTGGAAGGACGCCTGCTTCACTGTTTCAGACAACATCTCGTATTGGGCCTTGACCCCATCCATCTGTTGGTACATGCGGCGCTGCTGCTCCAGGATGTCCCTCTGCTGAGACAAGAGTGCATCCTGTTGTTCCACCAACTTCTGCTGCAGGTCCTTCACCACGGCCTGCTGCGCCCGCAGAGCCTCCACCAGCGTCTCCTGGCCTTTGGAGAGCTGCAGGTGCAGGATGAGAGCATCTTCAGACGGGACCTCGTTCTCCCCTGAAAACACACACAGCTCATTAATCTCCAGTGTAATCAAAGACATGTGCCATAAAGAAACACATGAATGTAACACTTAGACTATTGTCAAGAAAACAGGACAATGCAATTCCTTTTTAGGCTGTAACACATTTGTTTTCTGTTAGGAAAACCTGTAAACACCACAGACTTTAAAGACGCATAAACAAAGCCTTTTTTCTGCAGAACATCTTTCCCACTTCATCTGGAGCCTTTGTTATTTGGAGGTCAAACACGCCTATGTGTTTCATTACAATAGTCTTTGATCTGCAGTGATGGAGACTTATGCCACACGTCATTCGAACCAGTCAGCAGAGGTTAGGTTTTCTGCAGCTACTCCTGTTACATTTTTACAGTGCGCTCTTTTACAGCGCTCCCCAGAGGCTGTAAAAATCTGCATCCTCAATAAAGCAGTCGTCTCGCCTGCTTCACGTCACACATCAAACTTTTCTTTCTCTGGATCATATTGAAAACAGACCTGGCTTGATGTCACACGTGAGCTGGACTCCCAACGGCGCACCGCCAAGTTCTGGAGCAGGGAACCCAAACTCAGGGAAGTCGCCGAGGAACTGCGCGGCTCTGTCGGACACATGTACGGGGGGACCGGGCTCTCTCTCCTCCGGGGTCCTGGCTCTGGCTCTCGGTCGTACCCTGAGCGGCAGTCTGCACTCTACGCCTCGGCATTCACGCGTCTGGTTATCGGGGGATGCATGCACGACTTTCTGGTGCAGTTGGCATTGATCCCCAGCAGCGCAGGCGGGGGTCTGGGGCTGGAGGTGGCGCGGGGGTCTGGATGTCCTGCCTCCCGGACAGTGGGGGCCGGTGCATGGCCGTGGGTCGCCTGTGTCCTCGCAGTGGGCTCCTCTACAGTTGTCTGCAGTGGCTCGGCACAGTGACATCCAGCTCAGCAGCAACAACTGTGGCACCAAGCGCATTTTGAGCACTTTAAATCCCCCCAAGCGCCAAAAGCACTGAGTCTAGATCCACAACCGGAGCATGATGGAAGTTACTGAGAGTGAGAGGACTTCAGACGGAGCACTGGACCCTCTCCTCCTCCTCCCCTCTCTCTCTCTCTTCTCTGTCTCTTTCCCTCTCTCTCTGTGTCTCGCTCTCTCTCTCCCTCCTCCTCCTCTGTCTGTCTATGTCTCTCTCTCCCTCTCTCTTTTTTGTCTCTATCTTAATTTCTCCTTTTCTCTCACGCACTCTCTCTCTCCCTCTCCTACTTTCTCTCTCTCCCTCGCTTCCTCTCTCTCCTAATCCCTCTCTCTCTCTCCTACACTCACACTCTCTCTCTCTTTCACTCTCCCCCCCTCTCTCTCCTACACCCTCTCTCTCTCTCTCTCTCTCCCTACCTTCCTCTTCCCCCCTCCCTCTCTCTCTCCCTTCCTCTTTCCCCCTCTCTCTCTCCCTCCCCCCCCCCTCTCTCTCCTACACCCTATCTCTCTCTCTCTCTCTCTCCCTACCTTCCTCTTCCCCCCTCCCTCTCTCTCTCCCTTCCTCTTCCCCCCTCTCTCTCTCCCTCCCTCTCCCTCCCCCTTCTCTCTTCTACACTCACTCCCTCTCTCTGTCTCTTTCTCTCTCCAACGCTCTCTGTCTTCTTCCCCCCCTCTCTCTCTCTCGCTCCCTCTCCCCCTCTCTCTCCTACACCCACTCTCTCCCTCTCTCTCTCTCTCTCCCTACCTTCCTCTTCCCCCCTCCCTCTCTCTCTCCCTCCTTCTCCCTCCCCCTTCTCTCTTCTACACTCACTCCCTCTCTCTCTCTCTTTCTCTCTCCAACGCTCTCTGTCTTCTTCCCCCCTCTCTCTCTCTCGCTCCCTCTCCCCCCTCTCTCTCCTACACCCACTCTCTCCCTCTCTCTCTCTCTCTCCCTCCCTTCCCCCTCTCTCTCTCTCCCCCATCTCTCCCCTACACTCACTCTCTCCCTCTCCCCCCTCTCTCTCCTACACCCACTCTCTCCCTCTCTCTCTCTCTCTCCCTCCCTTCCCCCTCTCTCTCTCTCCCCCATCTCTCCCCTACACTCACTCTCTCTCTCTCCCTCCCTTCCCCCTCTCTCTCTCCTACTCTCTCTCTCTCCCGTCTCTCCCCTACACTCACTCTCTCTCTCCCTCCCTTCCCCCTCTCTCTCTCCTACTCTCTCTCTCTCTCCCCCATCTCTCCCCTACACTCACTCTCTCTCTCCCTCTCTCCCTCCTCCCCCCCTCTCTCTAATGTCAGTTTTCTGGCATTCCAGCTCAGACTTAATTAGCATCAGGTTTCCTCGGCCACACATTAACCCTTCCACCGTCCCCCCTCCGTCTTCTCTCTCATCGTTGGGCAAAGATCTCAAAACCATCTGCTCCGAAACCTTCTCCTTTCTCTCGTGGAGTCCGTGAAAACCCAGATGACACAAAGATGCATTATTTCAAAGATAATTCAATATGTGGCTGAGTTAAAATGCAAATCTGTTCTAATCTCCAGATACAGAGAGATGTAGAGTCTCACACTGCTGATGGTTAAATGTGCATTGAGTAATAATAATAATAATAGTAATATCAATGCATCAGTTTTATAAAGTGCTTTTCTGGGCTCCTAACGACACTTCATGAGGCATTATTTATATCTTCATACATAGCAGATATGAATAACTATAAACATCTACTCCTCAGCTGCCCTCCCGACCTCCACCAACCACCCACACAGACCCCAGACTTACAGACCATGTGGGAGATGAGGAAGAAGCCTGAGGGGTTCTCACACAGTCACAGAAGTGCACCGTCCCACAGGGAGAGGGGCAGCGAGCAGAGGCTGGTCCCACCACGTCCAGGTCCTCAAGAGTCCAGGTCCATCTCGAGCACAAACTGAGCCAAACTGACATTGTGTCTGGCCCAAAGAATCAATCAGAGTCTGGCACTTTACAGCCGCAGCCGCAGCCGCCCCACTGTGACAAGTGTTCCCAGAGGTCTCCCATCTCAGAGGTCTCCCATCTCAGTACAAGCCCATGTCCTGCTTAGCTTCTCAGATAGGATGGGATATGACTTTCATGTAACAGGTTTTCTATCCGATTTGATCAGAACAATACACTTTAATGATGTGCTTGCGGTACATTAGGAGTTTATTATTCTCAATTAGCAAATAACTTATTATAATAACCCAATATGCATCCCTACTTTAAGCTTAATAACTTAATAACTTAAAATTTCTCCTTGTGGATTTTATAAGGGGTCTATCTCCACAAACGCCATCTGCCCACTTTCCAATGTGAGGCTAATAAATCCTTCTATATCCCTGGATAATCTCCTAAAGTATGTTTTAATCTGCTGTTGCTGGACTTTAATAGTATCGCTAGCTACTTTTTAAAATTTCTCCTACGGGGGATCAATAAAATATCTATCTATCAATTAAAAAGTCACCACGCAGAGGTTGTTACAAAATCATTATCAAAACCTTGTTATTGTTACTGCTGGTATACAGTATATTGGCTGCATGTGGGCAGGTATAAAGAATAATCTAATCTAATCTCTTCTACTGACACACTACCGCTCATTCTGTATCAGCTCTTTGAACACTGAAGCCAAGGAAATTACATCTCCATGGCGACGAGCCGGCATGTGACTATCTCAGAAAAGTTTCAAATACAGTACAGCCCTCCGCCCCCAAATCCAAAGCCTTTATCTGAAAGTTATTGCTTGCTTTTGGATCAGCACCTCCGTATATTGTCTGTATGGAGATTAATCCCCTACATCCTGCTCTTTTGTTTCCCCTCGGCGACTGTCACTTCTCATTTCCCCGCGTGTTGACTCGGACCTCCCTCACCTCCCTCACCTCGCTGTCTCCCCCCCGGCTTGTCAACACCAACCCCCCCCCGTGTAGCTTTACAGACAGAGCTGCAGGTCGAGCGTCTGCACAGAAGCCCAGTGAGGAGGGTGGAGGCCGGGACCTGGACCACGGATCTGCAGGGAGGAGCGAGGAGATCCGTCCACTGCGACAATTGCGGTAACTGTTTGTGTTTGGAGGTTTTTTGAAGACGGTGGTTACAACTGAAGGGGTTTGAGAGAGAACATAACATCGGCGCTGGTCGGTCTAACATAAAGTGTTTGCAGAAGTGACTGTGGCGCTGAGTTCAGAAACAGACTTCCAGACTGACGTTTCTTCTTGATATGAAGTCTGCAAAAAACTGCATAAGAATATCTCTGAAGATGCAGCGTTGTTGTGTCCTTAGGCAAGACACTCTACAGTACAGCTGAAGTAGACATGTGGTTGTAGGTACTGTATGTGGGTTTTCCTCAGGACAAAAAAAATAATATTGAATCTTCTGCGGCCAACAAGCCTACTGCACAATACTCCACACCATGACAGCTACTTGTATTGCTTTTTCATTGTCAAATATTCAGAGACTACTACACACTTCTACTGCAGACTACTACTACCGCAGACTACTACTACTGCAGACTACTACTACTGCAGACTACTACTACTGCAGACTACTACTACTGCAGACTACAACTACCGCAGACTACTACGCAGACTACTACTACCGCAGACTATTACTACTGCAGACTACTACTACTGCAGACTACTACTACCGCAGACTACTACTACTGCAGACTACTACTACTGCAGACTACTACTACTGCAGACTACTACTACTGCAGACTACTACTACTGCAGACTACAACTACCGCAGACTACTACGCAGACTACTACTACCGCAGACTATTACTACTGCAGACTACTACTACTGCAGACTACTACTACCGCAGACTACTACTACTGCAGACTATTACTACTGCAGACTACTACTACTGCAGACTACTACTACTGCAGACTACTACTACTGCAGACTACAATTACCGCAGACTGCTACGCAGACTACTACTACCGCAGACTATTACTACTGCAGACTACTACTACTGCAGACTACTACTACCGCAGACTACTACTACTGCAGACTACTACTACTGCAGACTACTACTACTGCAGACTACTACTACTGCAGACTACTACTACTGCAGACTACTACTACCGCAGACTACTACGCAGACTACTACTACCGCAGACTATTACTACTGCAGACTACTACTACTGCAGACTACTACTACCGCAGACTACTACTACTGCAGACTATTACTACTGCAGACTACTACTACTGCAGACTACTACTACTGCAGACTACTACTACTGCAGACTACTACTACTGCAGACTACTACTACTGCAGACTACTACTACTGCAGACTACTACTACTGCAGACTACTACTACTGCAGACTACTACTACTGCAGACTACTACTACTGCAGACTACTACGCAGACTACTACTACCGCAGACTATTACTACTGCAGACTACTACTACTGCAGACTACTACTACCGCAGACTACTACTACTGCAGACTACTACTACTGCAGACTACTACTACTGCAGACTACTACTACTGCAGACTACTACTACTGCAGACTACTACTACTGCAGACTACAACTACCGCAGACTACTACGCAGACTACTACTACCGCAGACTATTACTACTGCAGACTACTACTACTGCAGACTACTACTACCGCAGACTACTACTACTGCAGACTATTACTACTGCAGACTACTACTACTGCAGACTACTACTACTGCAGACTACTACTACTGCAGACTACTACTACCGCAGACTATTACTACTGCAGACTACTACTACTGCAGACTACTACTACCGCAGACTACTACTACTGCAGCCTATTACTACTGCAGACTACTACTACTGCAGATACTACTATGACATTCTCAGACTGTCAGTCAAGCTGCATAGGGAGTCAGTCCTCGTTCTACAGTCTGAATCCTGGGTCTACAGCCTCAGTCCTCGTTCTACAGTCTGAGTCCTGGATCTACAGCCCGTTCGTCCGTGTGGAGCGGATCCCTCTCTCAATATGTGGATCTCTCCGAGGTTTCTCAGTTTTTTCCCACTGGGTTTTAGAGTTTTTCCTCTGATGCAGGAGTCTTTTGGATAGTTCGTGTCTAACAAGAAGGACTGTGGTGATGAACCAGGACTTGAACATTCTACAACATGTATGGACATTATTCAACATTGGTCTCTCCTTATGGACCAATACATTTGTGTATTTTCTGTGTCTTTACTGTTGATTCTCTGATCTGTGTTGGTGATTTCAATGGTTTTTTTTAAGTCTCTGAGATTATACTGTGGTAATTTAGGGCTATACAAGAATAAATTGTATTGTATTGTACTGCAGACTATTACTACTACTACAGACTTCTACTGCAGACTTCCTCCTCGTCTGATCCTGCGTCGGATCAAAGCTGCAGCCTCAAGGTTCCCACTGTTTTTGTCATTTTCACCCAGAGTTTCATTTGAATGCCACTGAATCAAAGGTAAAGCACTGGGACCTGCGGTAGTCGCTGATGTGTTTAAGGTCTGGTCCAAAGGCAGGTCTGTGCCGGGGAAAGTGCCGGGACGATGTGGAGACAGGTTTAGAGCATTAAAGTGCTGGAGCCTCAGTGAGTGATGTGCTTGGACCAATATGCTTTTATACTGATCACATCCACAACAATGGGCAGTGTTGGAGTTGATTAGGTTCATGCTAATGCTCTATACGTACACACACACACACACACACACACACACACACACACACGCACACACTCACACATATGCGTACACACACAACCACGCACACAAACATACACTCACACTTACACACTCACATATACACACACACACACATTTACATGCACACACATACACACATACATATATACATTATTCACACACACATATACAGTATACATTCACACACACGCACACACACACACACACACACACACACACACACATTCATATGCACACACTATTGCTCTCCTCTATATTTGAACTAAAAATCGCAAGTCCCAGACCAGGAGACCAGGGGAAGACCCAGAACCTGCTGGAGGGACTGAAGGTCTCTCGGCTGGCCTGGGAACACCTCAGGATTCCCCCAGATGAGCTGAGTCTGTCCCATAGTCTGTCCTTTCTGATGCAGGAGGGTAAGGACAGTGATGACCCGGGACATTTATCAACATTCATGGACAGTGGTCATTCCCTTTCTCTATAAACCAAAACCTTCTATGTGTTTGTTATTATTATATCTCCCAAACTCTAACTGTTCGATTCTCTGATCTGTTGTTGGCGAATCGACAACACACATACACATACACAAATACGAGGAATTTAGTTGAAGATAAGAGATGGATCAATGTAAGAACTTGCTCTTTATCCAAATCTTTTCCTTCACTTTCTCATGTTTGATGCTTCGGTGACTGAGTGTTGGTTTGAAGGAGTCTCTCACAGAACAGGACCATGTGAGGCAGGACCATGTGTGGACCACCCTGACAGAGAAGACACATCTCAAACCTCTGCCATTACCTGTGCCGTTCAATCATGGTATTTATTTGTAGCTGCTCCGTCGGGTCATGTCGCAGAGACCTAAATGTTTGTTCCAGAGAGAGTGAAGGACAGCTGTTTGTTTAATACTCTGCCTCCGACTGCGGCCGACTCCGGTTATTTGGTTTTGTGTCTCAGCTCCGTGTGTTCGATGACAGAAGTTTACCGCTGAGAGGGTGATCTGGGTTTCCCGGCGGGACAGGGGACCACTGCCACGGGAACGCCACGGCCCGCCATGTTTACTCACTTTAAACAGGTTCAGGTGGCTTCAATTGTGTCAAGCGAGGGACGGAAACTAATATTTTGAAAGGTTTCCCAGCATGCATTGTGGTTAAGTACGGCGAGTTTTAAATTTCAGAGCAATGGTTCAGAGTTTTGGCGAAAAAAAAGGCCTGATATTATTCTCACACTGCAGATAAATGGAGAATACACAGAATAGGGCTGCACGATATATCGAAAAAATATATTAAATAGATATTGGTGCGTCCGATATCCACATAGAAAAGACAACAAAACAGACAGACACATCAACATTCAACAAGAACAACAACCAAACAAAAAAGTAAATAAATATATGCATTTGAATGTCATTAATTTTGTGCTATTTGTTGTTATTTGTCTCTTGCGTCTCATTGCAGATTGCAATTTTAGGTGAAAGACAAAAATATTGCAATAATATCGATATCAAAATTCTAAATATATCGAATATCGCTCTAATTTCCAATATCGTGCAGCCCTAACACGGAAGTGGAAGCTGCAGAAAATCTAATCCAGTTGTCTGCACAGTTAATTCTTTTCAAAATTTATTTAAACATTGTCAGTGTGGTGTCTGAAACCCAAAGTGTTACCACCGCACCAATAGGTGGCGCTCTTGGGTTAGTGATACAAAAAGGAGTTGCTGAGTGCAGCCTGTGTTGTGGTCGTTACTGTTTGTTCTGGATGCTTCCCAGATAATAAATCAGGCCGTTTGAAACTTGCGTCGTTTTTCACAAGAGGAGATCTTTTTGTTTTATCTGTACACAACAGTCAGAGTAGGAGCCTGTCTCACATTTTCAAGAAGATTGCTCCAGATTCTAGCTGCATAAATCTGAAACGCTGCCTTCTCAGTGTTTGGTCCTGACTCTGGGCATCAGCAGGAGGCCCCAGAGTCAGAGTCTGCATGTGCGGTTTGTTTATCAGTGTTAGAGCCAGCCCATCTCCTCCTCCTCGTCCTGCTGCAGGTTAAATCTCCCAAGTGTTGCAGAAGTCATGTCCGCCTCATCGCCGTGACGATTACATTACCCCGACCTTTTTAACGCCGCTTGTAAATCAGTCCAAACAGGTGAATTATTAACAGGGACATTCCACTACTGATTCACAACTTCTGCACCTCCACACACAGTAACCCGGGCTTTCTCGTGGCTCATTTAAAAATCAAACACACACAGACACACACACACACACAGACACACACAGACACACACAGACACACACACCATCCCAGTTCAAAAAGCAGTGGCATTTTTACCGCGTTTTTGACCATGTTAAGAGAGCTCAGAGAAGGAATGCATCGGCAGGTCTAGACGTGAACTTCCGCATAAAGCAGGAAGAGTGTCACAACCAGATGCAACCTCTACAAACGCACACACACACACACAAACACACACACACACACACACACACACCCAGATCCTCTCTCAGCCCTGCACTCGTTATCTGGTGTCACCAAAACGGCCCAATTTGGAACTAATCTGAGCTAATGAGGCCCTGTTGACGTCCACTCGGGTTTGAAGAGAGAGATAAACCAGAAAAGGTGAGTTTGGACACTTTAGTTTGTGGTCAAAATGTCTAAATCGCGAGTCATTTTGTAAATCTTACCGTTGAGCCAAAGTTGAGTAACTGTAAATAGATCTATTGCATCGTATGTGCTCCCATCTCATTTTTTATTTACATTTATTTCCGCCAGTTTGGCCATTGATAGACACCATTGAAGCCAAATATTTACATAATTTTGTGATTTAAAATGGTTATATATATGTTGTTATGGAAAATTGTATAGTTCATAGTAATAGTAATTGTATATTCTATCTAATACGTGTGAATCTATCTTAACAAACGCTGATTACCTCCACAACTATCTAAATTGTGGATTAATTTGACCCGATACAAAATGTGTGTTAGACTTACTCAGCATTTATGGCTTACAATGAATCAAACAAGATTTATTTTTCGAACCTAACTTGTGTGAATATGAATATACTCATTTATTTAGGTATTAAAAACAAGAGCTCATCCCATTGATTACGTATTTTAAGCCAATATGTTCGTCCACTAATAGACTGGACATCTTTCCCAGTCTATTGGAGTTTCCCTGTGGCATGAGACATATATATATAGAGAGAGATTTTTATGTTAGGACAATAAGTCACCGTTCCTGCAGATAAGATCAAGAGTTATGCAATTTCCATGGCCTCAGGAGCTGACTTTCCGCCGCTGTGTGGAGACTTGAGCTGCGCAGAATACGCCCAGACTTGAAAACAATCATGTTCACAAACAGGGCGGCACGGTGGCTGAGAGGATAGCACTCTCGCCTCTCAGCAAGAAGGTCCTGGGTTCAAATCCCGGTCGGACCAGGGCCTTTCTGAGTGGAGTTTGCATGTTCTCCCCGTGTCTGCGTAGGTTTCCTCCGGGTACTCCGGTTTCCCCTACCACTAAAAATATGTCCAATAGTTCTGGCATGCACTTCCTGTACTGGCGACCCCGCTCCCATCTCTGTGTGGAGTGAGAGACAAATGCCCAAAAATTAACAATTGTAAACCGCTTTGAGACTCAGATCTGCAGTGAAAAGGCGGTATATAAATAAAAACTTACTTACTTACTTACTTTTACCTGCTTTGTCAAACTCCAAACTCCAAACTCCAAACTCCGGCGTAGGCAGCGACTAAAGAGACTGAATGTGTAAACGGTGGGTAATATTCAGATTCAGATTCAGATTCATTTTATTCGCCATTTGCAGTAACACTACATTGGAATACATTAGTAAAAGTTCCCAGTGTGCACAGGACAAGTACAGACACAAAACAACATTAAAAGACAAAAATAAAACAAATTTTAAAAACAGTAAACAAATGTCACTGTGAAGTTGACCAACTTAAAACAGATCTATACAAGTGAAAAACATTAAAGTGCTCTATTCAAACTGATAACAGCTCGTGGAAAAAAACTATTAGCATAACGAGAAGTCCTGCATCTCAGAGAACAATATCTTCTGCCAGAGGGAAGAAGCTGGAACAAGGCTTTTCCTGGGTGGCCAGAAGAGTCATTGATAATTCTCAGGGCACGGTTAATATTGGCTGACGAAAGAGTTCAGTCTGGAATCATGTATTTTGAGTATTTTTGTGTGTGTGATTTAAGACAAAAATTGGCTTTCTACTTCATCTACTTTACCTAAAATTAAGATTGTCCTTTGTTTGTCCCACAGTGAACGTTGTAAAGCGCTTTGGGTGACCTTGGTTTGTAAAATAGCGCTTTATGAATTCATATTACTTACGTACTTACTTATACTGAACAATAATAATAACTGAACAGACCAATAACTGGATAAAAGAACATTAACTCTATACTACTTTTATTATTATTCTAATCTCTGACTTTAGCATAATAAAGAGGCAAGTCTGAAATTTCTAACAAATAAATATGAAAGAATTGGGTCTAAAATCTCTGACTTTAGCAAAATAAAGAATTGGGTCTAAAATCTCTGACTTATGAATATCAATCAGAATCAGAATCATTTTTATTGCCACGTAAGTAGCAGAAAATTGCTTTGGAAAGAAGCAAATGTAAAATCTCTGACTTTAGCATCATAAAGAATTATCTAAAATCGGTCTAAAATCGATTATGGCTAGATTTTAGACCCAATTCTTTAGCGTCATAAAGAATTGGGTCTAAAATCTAGCCATAATTGAGAGTAAGTGTGAGATATCTAACTTTAACATAACAGAGAGTCCATTATAAAACACTGTATATGTTTACGTTCAGAGATACATGCTCAGGGTCAGTTATTTTAATGGAAATACATTAAAATCATTGACATTGAATTTTCTATGGTTCAGGTTTGTTCTACTTTTGCTGTGTCATATATTTTTTCAAAACAATGTATGCGTGAAAAGCAGGTCCTTGGAGAGTGAAGGACATCAGTAATGACAGACGAGTGTAAGTATAGTAGTAGTAATAGTAGTAGAGAAAAGCAGTAATGACAGTCTAAGGCTGAGCTTATACTGAGACGCTGCGCAGACGTTTCCAGGCTATTATCAAAACGACCAGGCTCCTAATGCAAATCCCCCCCCCCCCCCCCCCCCCCAGCCCGTCGTGATGCTAACCCGTCGTGATGCTAGCCCGTCGTGATGCTAATCCGTCGTGATGCTAGCCCGTCGTGATGCTATCCCGTCGTGATGCTAACCCGTCGTGATGCTAGCCCGTCGTGATGCTAATCCGTCGTGATGCTAGCCCGTCGTGATGCTAGCCCGTCGTGATGCTAGCCCGTCGTGATGCTAGCCCGTCGTGATGCTAACCCGTCGTGATGCTAGCCTGTCGTGATGCTAGCCTGTCGTTATGCTAACCCGTCGTGATGCTAACCCGTCGTGATGCTAATCCGTCGTGATGCTAGCCCGTCGTGATTCTAACCCGTCGTGATGCTAGTCCGTCGTGATGCTAACCCGTCGTGATGCTAACCCGTCGTGATGCTAACCCGTCGTGATGCTAGCCTGTCGTTATGCTAGCCCGTCGTGATGCTAACCCGTCGTGATGCTAACCCGTCGTGATGCTAATCCGTCGTGATGCTAGCCCGTCGTGATGCTAGCCTGTCGTGATGCTAACCCGTCGTGATGCTAACCACTCAGAAACACTTGTGTTTTTATAATGCGGCACCTGCTCCAGTGTTTCCAATAATATTTATTACTCCCCCTCTAGTGGCAGCTTCGGGAGTTACAGTTCAAAAGCATTATTTAACCTGGATACACGTGTCACCGTATATTTTCTACTGAATATTTAATCTAAGTAAAAAGTCTCATTATCGTTTAAAATGGCCAAAAAATAATGCATTATATTTCTTCTTTCTTTAAGACCAGTTAAAACTTACAGTGTTTCCGATAATATTTATGAACTCCCCCCTCTGGTGGTCGCATTGTGAGTTACAGGCGGATAGCGTTATTTACCCTTGATGAAATGACAAAGTATAAAGTGCCATTAGCATTCTGGGTGGGCAAAAAGAATGCGTCATATTTCTACTTTCTTTAAGAATAGGTCAAACTTTCTCTACAGGGACAAAGGCGTGTGATTGGCTGAAATATTAGCCTTTAGCGCTTTAATAGCAGCAGCAGCAGTTAGTTGTCCTGTTGTTTTGTCGCTTAACCCCCTTTTTTAGCCCCCATTTCAGCCTGATTTTTACCCCGCATTTTTAGCATAGGTTTTTATCATTTTACTTTGATTTTAAATTGATTTTGTCCAATAATTTTAACCTGTTTTATCTCACAGCTTATTATTCAGTGGTCTTCCTTTAAACCGTCTCCAAAGAACTTTTCCCAAGCATAACATTTTGACACTTTATAAGCACTTTTTAGACGATAATAAAAGTAGCAGCAGTAGGTGTGGTGTTATTTTGGCACTTGATTCGTTAGCACTTTTAGAGACAGATCCACACCAAAACTTTCACTTTTCTGGATTTGAACTTTTCCAAATGTTTTTTTTAATCTATGGAATATCTCAGCAGCCGTCGTGATGCTAACCCCCTCAGTGCGCGCCCCAGAAGCACTTGCAAAATGAATGTGTTTTTATAATGCATCGTGCGGGTTTGGCCGAGTGCCGCTGCTGGGCTCATGCTCCGGTGTTTCCAATAATATTTATGAACGCTGACAAATCACATATTTTCAGAGCGGCTTCTGAAGAGAAAGATAATACAGGCCACGGGAGCGCGCGGGTATTTGGAGTAGAATTCTTCTCTTTGACAGACGATGGAGAGCTCTGGTCCTGTTGTGTTTGTGTAGCTGCAAGTCGTCTGGTTAGAAGCACAAGTTAGAAGGGTGGGGGAGAGGGGGTGAGGGTGGGGGAGAGGGGGTGGGGGAGAGGGTGGGGGAGAGGGGGTGGGGGAGAGGGTGGGGGAGAGGGGGTGGGGGAGAGGGGAGAGGGGGTGAGGGTGGGGGAGAGGGTGAGGGTGGGGGAGAGGGGGTGAGGGTGGGGGAGAGGGGGTGGGGGAGAGGGGGTGAGGGTGGGGGAGAGGGGGTGAGGGTGGGGGAGAGGGTGAGGGTGGGGGAGAGGGTGAGGGTGGGGGAGAGGGGGTGAGGGTGGGGGAGAGGGTGAGGGTGGGGGAGAGGGTGAGGGTGGGGGAGAGGGGGTGAGGGTGGGGGAGAGGGGGGTGAGGGTGGGGGAGAGGGTGAGGGTGGGGGAGAGGGGGTGAGGGTGGGGGAGAGGGTGAGGGTGGGGGAGAGGGGGTGAGAAAAATATAAACAAAAATACGGGAAATTGTCTGCTGCAGGTTTGAGATAAATAGACAACACTAAAAACGAACTGGAAATGATACAAAATAAAAACATAATACTGAACTTAAGTATTTTCATCTGGGATCAGTATTTTTTTTTTTACACATTTTTCACAATAACTTTTTACATATCAATTCAAATATTTGTAAATCCAACTTCTTATATTTTAAACTACTTTGAAGACGGCAACAGAACATAAAGCACGTTTAAGTGGTTAGCTGTGCTTCTAAGTTCAGACCATTAAGCCTAAACGTTTTGTTCGTTTTACTCTCTGACAGTAAGACCCATTTAAATAGTGGTGTGATGTTGTTTAGGTCAAAGCCAAATGTTTAAACATCTGGTAATACTCAATATGCATTTTACTTTACACAAAAACTCATACTTTTAAACTGAAGTAAGTTTTTTATGGCACTACTTTTACTTTTACCAATGTTAAACGGACGGTATGTAATATTCACTTCTAGTGGTCGAATTAAGTAATTACATCACTATACCGCCATACTGCTATTGCCATAATCTTACTGATGCAATCCACCTGCTGGGGTTTAGCTGCAATAGTTTATTATGGGGCTTTCAGACCGCCAACGCTGAAACGCTGAAGCCCCGCTCACCAGACGCGCATTCTCTAGTTTTCAGACGCAGGGGTCTTCACACCGAGATGTCCTGACGCGAGCCGGAAGTACCGGAAGTAGCCGGCCAGCTCTGATGCTAACAGAGCTATGCTAGCGGCTTCTTGTGTACAGATCTTCTCCAATATGCAGCTTTGCAGCGTGTCTTTGCTCACAGACATTCCACAGGCTTTATATAACAGTAGTATGTGTTCACGGAGGTGCGTCATACGTTTTTTCATATTATTAAACGGTATTTCCGCATCGGTTAACACACTCGGAGCAGTTGCATAAGGTCACGGGAGTATGACAACGCATATTTTCACAAGCACAGAGTCCCCCATTGTCAGCCCTGGTTTGAGTTCTGGTGAAGTCTGGTGTGGGTCCTGTTTTGGCTGTTTACGAGTATTTTCAGTCTGCTCGCTCAGTCCGCTAATGTCCCCGTGACCAGTTTGCTGCTCTCTGATTGGTTGTCGCACAAACGTCCCGAGGAAAGGATGAGCAGAATCCATCTCCTGTGGGCGTTGATTTATCGCTCCTGCTCCTCCCTTTCACTTTCCCGCCAAGTCCGTGCGTCATTATTGTCTGTGCGTGCCGAGAGGTCCGTGCGTTGTGACGGGCGAACGCGCGTGACCATAGACTTTGCATTGAAACCCGACGCAACGCATGATCCGGTCTGAAAGCACCATTAGTCTGTATCATGCGACAAATGCGGTACTATGTTTTTGCTACTTTGTTATTCATAAAGCTAAAATCAGCTAAATTTCACCAATCAAACTGGCAACCCAAATGACAGCCTCATTCTGCTCTCTGATTGGATAATCTGCTTTAAAACCATACACTTAATATTGAGGGCATCATGTCTACAGTAGTCTAATTTAAGAATAACTCAAATGTAGTCAAATGTGTACAATAACTTACAGAGAGAATATTACATACATCCCCTTTAACTTGTTCTCTAGTATCTATACTTTTACTTTTTTGCCTTTTCATTTCTTTTTTTGAGCTCCTAGGTGTCACATACACACTAATACTATCATACCACACCGATGACATCACATGGGACTCAACCGGAAGCAGAAGTGTGAAATGCTGATGTGGGACTCTCCCCTTTAAGGCCACGTTATCTGGGAGTCATGAGTCAGAAGCTTCTGCCTCACAGCAAGAAGGTCCAGGGTTCGACTCCACCTCCAGGCCTTTCTCTGTGGCGAGAGAGAGACCAGAGAGAGAGACCAGAGAGAGAGAGACCAGAGAGAGACCAGAGAGAGACCAGAGAGAGACCAGAGAGAGAGACCAGAGAGAGAGACCAGAGAGAGAGACCAGAGAGAGACCAGAGAGAGACCAGAGAGAGACCAGAGAGAGAGACCAGAGAGAGAGACCAGAGAGAGACCAGAGAGAGACCAGAGAGAGAGACCAGAGAGAGACCAGAGAGAGACCAGAGAGAGAGACCAGAGAGAGAGACCAGAGAGAGAGACCAGAGAGAGAGACCAGAGAGAAACCAGAGAGAGAGACCAGAGAGAGACCAGAGAGAGAGACCAGAGAGAGACCAGAGAGAGACCAGAGAGAGAGACCAGAGAGAGAGACCAGAGAGAGAGACCAGAGAGAGACCAGAGAGAGAGACCAGAGAGAGAGACCAGAGAGAGAGACCAGAGAGAGAGACCAGAGAGAGACCAGAGAGAGAGACCAGAGAGAGAGACCAGAGAGAGAGAGTAGGTTACCTCTGGGCGCTCTGGTTTCCCCTACCACTAAAAACATGTGCAATAGTCCTTAACAAAACCCTCCCAGCCTCTCTCTCTTCCTGGTGAAATAAACGTAAATAAAATCAACATAACCACCTCTGCTTAACATTTATGCCATGCTCGGGTCAAATTGGCCGCCACGGTGATAAAAAAATACCCTAAATATTTATTTTTGAGCTGAATTTATATGATTTTTTCTAACTTGACCAGGCCTGGGTTAAAATTATACTCTATCATACCCTATTTTTGGAATTTTTCTTCTACTTTTAATCACCGTGGCGGGGTAGCATGAGGGTTGAACTTGCAATATGTCACTTTGTTGGATCCAGGCAAAGACAAGGATCTTCAAGATAATAGCAAAGTAAGGATTGAAAGTTTGCAGATGGAATGACACATAATACCATTTAATCCATACACATGCATATATACATTTATTTTCCTATGGATCTGATCTGAATGGTGTTTGTTCCAAGCCTTTCTGACAGGTCTCCATTTCCCTGAAGCCGTGGGTGAACTGTTCGATTCTAATGCGTTCCTCTCCACACGCTGCACACGCCGTTGTCATAACATCAGATAAACATGAGCCGTTATTAGAGCAACACTGGAGATCTGAAATAATGTGTTTGTTTGTTTGAGAATCGACATTAGAACGGCTGATTAACCCGGGATTTAAACCAGATAAATATCACACGATCAAGTAGTTTTTCATTCTCCATCCAGGAAATTAAGATTAAGATTAAGAGGTCCTTTATTCGTCACACAGTGGGATAATGTACCTGTGTCTCTATGTACCTGTGTCTCTCTGTGTCTATATGTACCTGTGTCTGTATGTACCTGTGTCTCTCTGTGTCTATCTGTATCTGTGTCTATATGTACTTGTGTCTCTCTGTGTCTATCTGTACCTGTGTCTCTCTGTGTCTATATGTACCTGTGTCTGTATGTACCTGTGTCTCTCTGTGTCTATCTGTATCTGTGTCTATATGTACCTGTGTCTCTCTGTGTCTATCTGTACCTGTGTCTCTCTGTGTCTATATGTACCTGTGTCTCTCTGTGTCTATATGTACCTGTGTCTCTCTGTGTCTATATGTACTTGTGTCTCTCTGTGTCTATCTGTACCTGTGTCTCTCTGTGTCTATATGTACCTGTGTCTCTGTGTGTCTATCTGTACCTGTGTCTATATGTACCTGTGTCGCTCTGTGTCTATATGTACCTGTGTCTCTCTGTGTCTATATGTACCTGTGTCTCTGTGTGTCTATCTGTACCTGTGTCTCTCTGTGTCTATCTGTATCTGTGTCTATATGTACTTGTGTCTCTCTGTGTCTATATGTACCTGTGTCTCTGTGTCTATATGTACCTGTGTCTCTCTGTGTCTATATGTACCTGTGTCTCTCTGTGTCTATATGTACCTGTGTCTCTGTGTGTCTATCTGTACTGTACCTGTGTCTCTCTGTGTCTATCTGTATCTGTGTCTATATGTACTTGTGTCTCTCTGTGTCTATCTGTACCTGTGTCTCTCTGTGTCTATATGTACCTGTGTCTCTCTGTGTCTATATGTACTTGTGTCTCTCTGTGTCTATCTGTACCTGTGTCTCTCTGTGTCTATATGTACCTGTGTCTCTGTGTGTCTATCTGTACCTGTGTCTATATGTACCTGTGTCTCTCTGTGTCTATATGTACCTGTGTCTCTCTGTGTCTATATGTACCTGTGTCTCTGTGTGTCTATCTGTACCTGTGTCTCTCTGTGTCTATATGTACCTGTGTCTATATGTACCTGTGTCTCTGTGTCTATATGTACCTGTGTCTCTCTGTGTCTATCTGTACCTGTGTCTCTCTGTGTCTATATGTACCTGTGTCTCTCTGTGTCTATATGTACCTGTGTCTCTCTGTGTCTATATGTACCTGTGTCTCTCTGTGTCTATCTGTACCTGTGTCTCTCTGTGTCTATATGTACCTGTGTCTCTCTGTGTCTATCTGTACCTGTGTCTCTCTGTGTCTATATGTACCTGTGTCTCTCTGTGTCTATATGTACCTGTGTCTCTCTGTGTCTATATGTACCTGTGTCTCTCTGTGTCTATATGTACCTGTGTCTCTCTGTGTCTATATGTACCTGTGTCTCTCTGTGTCTATATGTACCTGTGTCTCTCTGTGTCTATATGTACCTGTGTCTCTCTGGGTCTATATGTACCTGTGTCTGTGTCTATATCTACCTGTGTCTCTCTGTGTCTATCTGTACCTGTGTCTCTCTGTGTCTATCTGTACCTGTGTCTCTCTGTGTCTATATGTACCTGTGTCTCTCTGTGTCTATCTGTACCTGTGTCTCTCTGTGTCTATATGTACCTGTGTCTCTCTGTGTCTATCTGTACCTGTGTCTCTCTGTGTCTATATGTACCTGTGTCTCTCTGTGTCTATCTGTACCTGTGTCTCTCTGTGTCTATCTGTACCTGTGTCTCTCTGTGTCTATCTGTACCTGTGTCTCTCTGTGTCTATCTGTACCTGTGTCTCTCTGTGTCTATATGTACCTGTGTCTCTCTGTGTCTATCTGTACCTGTGTCTCTCTGTGTCTATCTGTACCTGTGTCTCTCTGTGTCTATCTGTACCTGTGTCTCTCTGTGTCTATATGTACCTGTGTCTATATGTACCTGTGTCTCTGTGTCTATCTGTACCTGTGTCTCTCTGTGTCTAGGAATTCTTGCCTTTTGGGTCCTTGCCTCACCTCAGCACCAGTCAGGTCCACGTGCGCTGACATGCTGCAATCCCCCTCCGAGCTGGTGGGGGTGTACCCGGAAAGAGAATTACCCAATGCCTTTGTATGGCGTCTTCTTTCCTCTCGAAAACGTCTTTACAGGATGTGCCGGTCAGTGCAGACTAACGGATGTGCAAATGCAAAAGCTTTTCACCTTTTCCTGCCCGGCAGCCATTTTGAAAAAGCCCACAGAAGGTAAAAGTGGTTTCATTGGTTTCAGTGGCGGAGATAGACGTGACTCCGTTAATATTTACAGTCTATGCTCAGCACGGGACACAAGAAATAAGTATAAGATCTCTGAGGCATATTCTAGCATATTAAGAAGTAAGCATAAAGTCTCTCACTTTAATAAAGAAGCAAGTGCAAGAAATATATATTAGCAGCATGAGGCAATGAGACAAAGTGACTCAGTAAAGGTGGCAGTGACATGTGTGGTTCTTTAAACACATTCGGACATTATTTCAAAGCAGCTGCTATTTCTCGTTGTTTGTTTCTTTGGTGAACTTTAAAATTCACACGTTGACCACACTCTATACAGGGTCACTGAGTGGAAGAGCCAAGAGCTGGTGCTAGTGCATTTCAACACAGGAAGTTGCCTCTTTGCTACTTCCTTCTATGGAAACGGCTCCAAAATGGTTTTTATCTATGATTCCGAAAACCATCTGTGAAGCATTGGAAAATATTAATCATATTTAAGGAGGTTGTGTCCTGTTTGGAACGGCATCAGTTGAAATCAAGCCCAAGGGGAAATTACCAACGGTTGATGAAATCTTATCCAACAAGAATAACAAAATGAGCACAACCATAAAGGCACATGTAGACTGCAGACCTCCACCAAGAGGCACAGTTTTTATCAAGTCTTTAAAATTAAGAAAAATATCCTGAATCCAGACGATGTTTCGGCTTTTGTTGAAAAAATCATACCTGTTTGAGTTGTCTTTCTAACTTACAGACTGACAGGCAGACAATCAAACCTCTGTGACTACATTACCCCACGGGCTAGTGTTCCCAGAGGTCTCCCATCACAGTGCTGACCAGGCCCTGTCCTGCTGAGCTTCTGAAGTCATGCAGAAGCTCAGCAGGACTGTATTTTATTACAAAATCTCAGAGAAAGGAACAAACATCCAAGTGCTTTCTCAAGTTTCATTACTCTGGAATTACCGGCGTTTCACAAAGAAAGACAGAGCAAAACTAAAACAGACAGAAAGACAGATATATTTATAATAAGACATTTTTATTTATATAGCGCCTTTCACAGACCAGACTCAGCTTTTGGGCCCTGTTCCGACCGGGATTCGAACCCAGGACCCAGGAGTTATGACATGGAGATGCTGTAGTCAACGACTGGTGTAAATGAGAGAGAATAAGAGAGAGCACCCTGCAGTTGTTGTACTGTTTTATTGAATTGTCTCTCTTTCTGATCTCTCCCTGGTCTCTCTCTGGTCTCTCTCTAGTCTCATTGTCTCTCTCTCTCTCTCTCTGGTCTCTCTCTGATCTCATGGCCCCTCTCTCTGGTCTCTCTCTGGTCTCTCCCTGGTCTCTCTCATGGTCTCTCCCTGGTCTCTCTCTGGTCTCTCTCTCTGGTCTCTCTCTTGTCTCTCTCATGGTCTCTCTCTGGTCTCTCTCTGGTCTCTCCCTGGTCTCATGGTCTCTCTCATGGTCTCTCTCTGGTCTCTCTCTGGTCTCTCCCTGGTCTCTCTCATGGTCTCTCTCTGGTCTCTCCCTGGTCTCTCTCTGGTCTCTCTCTGGTCTCTCCCTGGTCTCTCTCATGGTCTCTCTCTGGTCTCTCCCTGGTCTCTCTCTGGTCTCTCTCTGGTCTTTCCCTGGTCTCTCTCATGGTCTCTCTCTGGTCTCTCCCTGGTCTATCTCTGGTCTCTCCCTGGTCTCTCTCTGATCTCTCTCGCTGGTTTTCTTGCTGTTCTCTCTCTCATGGTCTCTCTCTGGTCTCTCTCTGGTCTCTCTCTGGTCTCTCTCTGGTCTCTCCCTGGTCTCTCTCATGGTCTCTCCCTAGTCTCTCTCTGGTCTCTCCCTGGTCTCTCTCTGATCTCTCTCGCTGGTTTTCTTGCTGTTCTCTCTCTCTGATGGTGAAATATTATTTTGGTATTCAAACATTTAATATTTTGTCATCTGTTTTTGTTCTTTTATCAGAAATGTTTGCAGTTGTTCACTTCCCTCTAGTTTCTGGTCGCCCGAACACAACAGACACTCACACTTCTCTTTTCTCATCTATATTAAACACAGCATTTGATTCTCTTCTTCACCCGCTCCATGGACAGCTGCACAGAAATAAAAAACAGCCATGTGTGACTGTGAAACCACGGTAACCACAGGAAGAGGGCGTGGCCTGGTGTTGACATGACTGAGTGAGCACTTACTGTTCTACGCACTGATGGTGATTACGCCGTGTTTTCTCCGCCGTTAAATGTGTTTTAATCAGAGCTGAATGTTTCCACTGGAGGAGATGGGGGGTTCACACACACACACACATACATACGTGAACACACACACACATACACACACACATACACACACACACACACACACATACATGAACACACACATACGTGAACACACACACTGTCATTATCATAGCATTTCTTGTGTTTGAACTGTTTGAACTCAATAAAGTGACTGTGGTTAATTGTGTTGGACATGGTCAGAGTAGAAGACTGTCTCACGTTTTCCAGAAGACTGTTCCAGAGTTTAGCTGCATGAATCTGAAACGTTGCCTCCCCATGTTTCGTCCTGACTCTGGGCACCAGAGGGAGGCCAGTCCCTGTGCTCCTCAGAGTCCCAGCAGGAGGCCAGTCCCTGTGCTCCTCAGAGTCCCAGCAGGAGGCCAGTCCCTGTGCTCCTCAGAGTTGGTTCATATGGCACAACCATGTCCCAGATGTACTTACAGTAGGTTAATGTCCTTCTCTATATAAAATCTATAAAATCTAAGTCTATAAGTTTAATTTGTGGTTTTGAGGCTTTCTTCTAAACTCTGCCGTCACAGATGTTTCTAGAGTTTAATTTACGACACGGACACATCAAATCTTGTCTCATTTCATTCCCAAACGATGATCGCTGATCCTCCTCGCCTTAAGAAACATGGACATACCCAAGAAACACGCTGAGCTTTTCAGATGATCCCAGTCTCCGCTGCTGACGTCTCACATCGCCGGCCACATTCCACTGTATAAATCAGAAGGTGGCGGCCTGAAGGGGGCAGCGGCGAGATTTATGGCCAAGTGCAGTATGCAAGCATGCATAGAGGAAACAGCCAATGGGTCATTTATTCTGGGCATCAGCATTTTTACTAATCAATTTCTGAGCTCTTTGTGACAAATAGAACTGCAGTCTTGATACGTTTTAAAAGTTGGAGCCTTAAAGCGGACGAGGACTCTGAGAACGAGACGACCAGGTTCAATGTCCAGAAAATCACACAATCAACGTTTTTGATTCTTCATAAAAACCGGTTACTCAAACACAACTAGAACTCTGTCAGACGTCAAAAGCTAAGCGAAGCAGGGACTGGTTAGTGTTGCGATGGTAGACCTCTGGGAACACCCGGTGCACACAAAGGCAGTGGGGTTGTGTCCTTGGGCAAGACACTTCACCCTCTGCCCTGTGTGTGTGTGTGTGTGTGTGTGTGTGTGTGTGTGTGTGTGTGTGTGTGTATAATTGGTGGTAGCACGGATCAGTTGCCTCGCTCCTGTCAGTCTGTTCGAGGGCAGCTATGGCTACTGTTGTAAGTTAAAGAACTATGGAAAACAGATTATTATAATTACATGTTTTTATATTTTCTGCTACTTTTGGCGATACAGTTTTTGGGTTAGACACTGGTCTTTGCACTGTCTTATGACTATAGACTTAATTAATAAAGAAAAAAAAGTATGTTTATACTGCTGTATTGCTTTGAAATGACCAACTATTGAAGTTGTAGAACATGTTAAATCTTAGAGATGGAGATGTTGGAAGAATAAAGTGAGGGCCTGAAGCCGGGAGCAGACTGTGTTTACTTGGTTTATTTTTCAATTTCAGAAATGAAAGTGGGTAAACACAGTCTGGTCTCCAGCCCAGTGATAATAACACATCTATTTCCAGGCAATCGTCCAAACAAGCATCGTTTTCATAATTCCACACAACATTTCTGACGACACTGAGCCTTGGTTTCAGGAGAAGCTCAAAGATCCGTCTTTGTTGAACTCAAAACAATTGGAACTAGAACTTTACAGTGAATGAGAATGTGCTGAATGTCAGCTGCTCAGAAATCACATATTTTGTTCGTCTGACTCTGTGTCAGGAGCAAGACGTGACTCGCAGCAGAGGAACGACATAAAGAAACAAACTCCAAGGTTCAGATCAAACAGAAGCTGAAGGAGACTCACACCGAACACCTGCAGCGGCTCTGACGGACAGAAAGACACTTTCTAGATCCCTGAGTCCAGCAGCAGAAACACATCATCCACACTAACAAATAAATACATCATTCAAAAAGTTACTCACAAGTTACACCTCTTCATGCCGCACATTCCTCCCGGTCACCATGACGACCACAGCTGATCCATGAGCCTTCTTACATGTGTCTGATTGTGTGTTTTCTCCACAGATGGACGACATAGACGCCATGTTCAGCGACCTGCTGGGGGAGATAGACCTCCTCACACAGGTACTGGCCACAACAAGTGCAGCTTTTACTACAAATATCAAATGTTTTGTCAAATTATCAAACAGAACTACACATTATGAACCGACTTACTCTGTGGTCACCATGGAACAGTTAAGGAATCATCTTCTGTCCAACAAAAACACATTTAGTCTTAGTTTGTCTATTTTTTTATGTGAAACCAACGCAAGGTGAACCATGAAACCTTTTAAGAAATAAATGCTGCAATCAATCACAAAAATAAATATGTGAAAAATCTAGACAGAGAAATGTGTAAGTGAAGCCTTTGTGTTAATCTGTGTGTAGTCTGTGCCATGTACACACAGTAGAAGCAATATCTAATCATTTGTGTGTATATTTACAAATTAATTTCCGTCTCATCAGCTCTAAGTGAAGTGGGTTGATTTCTCCTCCTTTCATTGGTGGTTTATATTTATTTAACTTGGTGCCCTTTTCTCCCCGACACCTGAATAGACTTGTTCTAGACTCGAGACACATGACAGAGCCACTAAAATCCGTCATCTATCACCGCGGACAGGCCGCCGCAGCAGCCGCAGCAGCCGCAGACGCCGCACTGGGGCTAACGCTGCATGGGGTCAGGAGTGAGGGGGGAAAAAGTCCAGCTGATCGCTTTGATGTTGTTTTGCAGCCGTCCATTTGGTTCCCATCACTTCTAATTTAGCCTGAGATTACTTTAGCGCAAGTGGAACTCCAAACAGATGGGAATTACAGAATACATAATTTCTGCGGAAGAATTTGTCAATGTTTACCGCGTTTTCTTGCTGCAGTTTGTGAGTTTTAATTCAACTCAATTCAATGTATTTTTGCACCGCCCTAAATGACAACAGCAGTCGTCTCGAAGGACTTTAAATAGTTGTCGATTCCAACACCAGAGCAGAAAATCAAACCGTTCAAGGAGACAGGAAATGCATTGATAACAAACACATACAGAAGCAGCCATTGGTCCACATGGAACGAATGACAAATGCCCTTAAATATGAATAAATGTCCACAAATGTCCTGGATCATCACTGTCCTAGAGCCAAATGCATCAGAAGGGAACAACTAAAAGAAAAAAACAGTTGGGAAAAAGATTAGGCTGTCGATCCAAGACTCAGGCTGTAGAACGAGGACTGATGTTTGCATGAATTGTACTTTAAAGCTGCAGTGTCCCACTTTCTTTTCATGGATAACGATCATTTTGCATGTCAGAAGAAGCGATAGAACCAAACCGTTTTGGGAGTTGGGAAATATATGGATTTCTTTACATGGTTTGTGTTTTAAAAATGTGATTCCCAGCTTTAAACAAGCCTCTGTTGTCTCCATCTCTATCCATCCAAAACCATGTGTTTATCTATATGTGCGATTTCCTAATGTTATGCTATGCTTTGCTATGTTTTTTTCCACTACCAGAGTCTTGGCGAAAACACAGACCCGCCGCCTCCCCCCGTCCCCAGGGCAGACTCGGCCGTCAACCTCTCCATCGGCTTCACTGACCTCAACGGTGACTCGACACCTACACATTCAGCAAACACTCCAGCCCCGTCACTTCTGCACAACGGCCTTATTTATGCCCAGAAACGCGATCTAAGGTCTATAATGGCAGATAAAACTGAAGGTCATCGGTCTAATTACGGTTGTACTTAGCGGCGTCTCTGATGGGACAGAAAACAAGGTCGCCGTCGTTTCTTTAATTTCCCCTGTTCCCCGCCGCCATTTTCGCTCATAATAGTTTGATGTTCTTTGTCTGCTGTGACGGTGCTGAGGTAATTTCTTTTGCAAAACAGTCTCCGTTCTGAAGCGATATCAACAGATTTTGAAATGGAGGTACTTACCGTGTTTTGTTTTGCATAATTAGATTAGCTTCATGGAACGACTTTACTTTGAGAAACGCTGAGGAGGCAGTTTTTGAGAGAGGAAAATACAAAAGCAGCAGCTACATTTCAATAGAACTTTTTTTGCATTTTTTTAAATACGTGTTTGCTTTAAAACGTGAATAAACAAAGGCTGGTTCAGGGCAGAGAAAAACAATTATAGTATGAAAAATTCTGTAAAACTTAACTAAGACGGAACTCAAAGAAACTCATCATAGAAAGTTCCAAATAGCCAATGTCAACAAATGTATTAAGCCACGGTTGGCAAGACAGCGAATGAGGGGGCTTCTACCTTCTACCTCGTTATCAACCAGAAAAATCATTCAGAAATAATGTATGTTTATCTGTTCACATTCATCAAGGCACAAAGTGAAGGTCAGATAAGTTTAAATTTCAAGGAAAGGAGGGTGTTGAACCAGTCCTATGTAAAAAGTTCAGATGGATGTGTGGTTCAGGTTCTTGGGCCGACAAAGTCACAGTCCACAGCTAGATTTGGAATATCTTATTGTGAAATGGCACGGCACGGTGGCTGAGTGGATAGCACTCTCACCTCTCAGCAAGAAGGTCCTGGGTTCGAATCCCAGGCGGAACAGGACCTTTCTGAGTGGAGTTTCCAAGTTTTCCCCGTGTCTGCGTAGGTTACCTCTGGCTACTCCGGTTTCCGCTACCACTAAAAACATGTACAATAGCTCTGGCATGTGCCTCCTCTACTGGCCCCGCTCCCATCTCTGTGTGGAGAGAGAGACAAATGCCCACAAATGTAAACCGGTTTGTGACTCTGGTCTGTGAAAGGCGCTATAAAAATAAAGATTATTTACATATATCAATTTCAATCAATACAAATTTTTCACTCAAGATCGAAGTGCTTAAAGTGGTTCTCACCCCCGCTCCTCGGAGCTTACGTTACTCACATTTCCTGTTCAAATCTTCCTCTAAATGGGCGTGGCCTGGAGGACTAAAGGGGGCGTGAACGAGACTGGGCCGTTTACATTGCTCTGGGCGGGGGGCTGCTGACGTCAGGTCCAACTTCTGTGCCAGTGTTGGCGCCAGATTCAAAATTCAAATGTAGTAATACAGGTCGCCAGCAGATGGCGCCTCACAGACGGTTTTAGGCAGAATGTCTAACTTTCAACTAATTTGCACCAAAGTGACAAGATTATGACCAGGATATGTAGACAACACTATTGGACACTCATTTATACCGTTTATCAGCAAAAAAAGGATTTGAGGGTGAGTTGTCCTTTAACAATAAAATCACAAAAAACAGTCATACAATCAAACAATAAAACAGTTGAAAAATATTAACATTTGTGATACAATAACATGTATATAAATAAAGATTACGTACTAAAATGAATAAAATCTGCCCAGCGCTGTAGTGTGTTTTACTACAGACCACTATTGTGACGTTTCATCTTCATCAGACATTCATTCTTTCATTTTCTAACCCATTTTTAGTCAATTTCTGGGTCGGGGAGTTGGCAATGAGAGATGCTCATAGCACCGGTCACTCGCTGACCCTCCGGCAGGTGGTGAGTCCACGAGAAGATGGACTGCTCCGTCAGCGGTGACACAGCCTTGGTCTTTCAGCGGGGGCATTGGGCAAAGTGGGGTTAAGTGTCTTGCCCAAGGACACAACAGCAGCAGACATGTCAGACAAATATAATGTATGTGAGGTAGCAAATTCATGTTAGCGTCTGAAACGAAGACCACCTCTGTAGGTCAGAAAGAACTTTTGAGAATCCACCTTCATAATAGATCACATGAGTTATTTGAATTCCAAAGTCTTTTTCTGTGGTAAAAAAAATACATTGATCTTAAAGAGAAACGTGACAAAAGCTATAATTTTTTTTATTTTTTTTTGCCAGAATCTCTGAACGAGCTGGAGGACAATGACCTGGACGCGCTCATGAACGACCTGATGGCGGACCTCAACGCCTCGGAGGAGAAGCTGGCGGCGGAGATCGAAGGTCTGAAGGATCCGTCGGCACCGAAACCAGATCCACCAAAACCTGCCACCTCTGCCCCCAGCCCCCGGCTCCCCTCTCGGACACCCTCCCTCCCCTCACCCCCCTCCCCACAGAGCACCAGCAGCACCGTGACCTCCCCTTCCTCCTCCTGCACCTCCCCCAGACCTCCCCCGCAGTCTTCCAAGCCCAGCAAGGTGAGTTTGAGTGTACAGTATATTGTTTTAAATCTTCAGCTACTGCATTATTTATAATAATTTTTCATGTTACTTATTTCTATCTTTGTTGCATGTTGCGCACCAAAAATGGTAAAACGCATTGTGTGACCTCCATAGGTGAAATACACAAATACATAAATAATAATAATAATAATAATAATAATGCATGAGTTTTATAAAGCGCTTTTCAGGTCACTCAAAATGTTACTTACTTCTTATAGTGTAAACTACAGTCATAAGCTGCGTTTCCATTGAGCATCAAATTTCGAAATTTGAATTTGCGCATCATAAAATGTCTAATGGAAACGCGCAAATTTCGAATAAACCACCGTTTTTCGATAAAAAGTTAATGCGCTTAAAATTGGTGGTTTTTTGGACGTATCGAAATTAAGTTTTTCGCAAAACGGCAATGGAAACACTTATTTCGATATATAGCAGAGGAAGCCGGGTGTTGATAAACCCAAAACATACATCTCTGATCATCAGCTGATCGTCCACAACAGCCTGCAGGGTAATTGACGGCCACCCTTTCCTGTTAACGTAATCCCTGTAGCCATCCTTCGGGGCACGAATAGGGATGTGTGATCCATCTATTGCTCCATAGATTTGTGGCAAGCCCTGCGCTGTGTAATTACCCATGGCAATGTCTTTTGCCTCATTCACATCTGGCAATGCGATGTATTTCTTCATTAGTTTTTTACATAACGCCTTACACACCCCATAAACACACCCATGGACTGTGGTATTGCTCAGTCCAAATGTCTCAGCCACTACTCTATACTCCGCGCAAGTAGCCAGTTTATAGATAGCAATGGCAATGCTCTGTGGGAACTGCCTCTAGGGCAGTGTGCAGCGGGAGCCACAAGCTGTCCCACCGCTTCGCACAGCTCCTCAAATGTTGTGCGCGTCATTCTGGATTGGTGATGATCAGGACACTTTAGCATTCTACAACATGTATGGACATTTTCTTCTGTGTGTGCTTTATATTCTTCATGTGTTTTAACTGTTGATTCTCTGACCTGTGTTGGTGATTTCAATGGTTTTGTTAAGTCTCTGAGATGACTTCTGTTGTGACCTAGGGCTATACAAGAATAAATTGTATTATATTGTATTGTATTCTGAAGTTTTGGATCCATAGTTCCTCTGTGAAATCATGTCCCACGACTTCCCAAAAGGTTCTCATCCGCATCCTCTCCCAAGTATACGGAGATCGCCGCTCCATTACACTCAGAAGGAGATGCCGCCGACGCTTAATCCGGTTAAGGATGAGAGCGGCAGCAGAAGTCAAGACATTAATATATCTCACGTAAATCAAAGTGTTGTTTACTTCTGTTGCCATGTTGACGTACTAGAAGCTAGTGAATAAACGCGCGAAAATAGTGTATACTTATTCGAATATGTCTTAATGGAAACGGCCGTTTTTGCGAATTACAGGTTTTTCGAATTTTGAAATGTATCGAAAAAGTTTTTGCGCATTATTCAATGGAAACGCAGCTATAGATCGACCAGACGGATTTCTTTTGTATTACCCAGTTTTATATTGTCCATCCACTTGGCATAACTTTGAGCAGCAAGATTTGCTGGAGGAGAATAGTCAAACCAATGACAAGGGGCGTTGCATACATGTTGACCAATCAGGAGGCTGCAGGAGTGAGAATGGGCGGGTCTAACTAGTGCCTGTCTTCAAAAAGTTTCATATCAGAAATTGAGAAGTGAGTTTCTGCAGAATTTCTGTGCAACAGGAAACGGCTGTTGAACGCCGCCACGACACGCTCACCACTGCTCGCCGTGGTCACTGTTCGCCGTGGTCACTGCTCGCCGTGGTCACTGCTCGCCGTGGTCACTGCTCGCCGTGGTCACTGTTCGCCGTGGTCACTGCTCGCCGTGGTCACTGCTCGCCGTGGTCACTGCTCCCTCGTGCGCCTGGAAAGGTGCTCTGGAATTTGGGCATTGATCTGGGGCAGTCTGTCTGGAACACATCAGGATCAATGGCACCGGTCTAAAACAAGAGAAGAGTTCAGAGGGAAAGAGGGAGGGAGAGAGAGAAACAGAGAGAGAGAGACAGAGAGAGACATAGAGAGAGACACAGAGAGAGAGACATAGGGAGAGACACAGAGAGAGAGACATAGAGAGAGAGACAGAGAGAGAGACATAGAGAGAGACACAGAGAGAGAGACACAGAGAGACATAGAGAGAGACACAGAGAGAGACACTCACAGAGACAGAGAGAGACAAAGACAGAGAGACACAGAGAGAGAGAGAGAGACAGAAAGAGAGAGAGACAGAGAGAAACAGAGACAGAAAGAGAGAGAGAGAGACACAGAGAGAGAGAGAGAGACAGAAAGAGAGAGAGACAGAGAGAAACAGAGACAGAAAGAGAGAGAGAGAGACACAGAGAGAGAGAGAGAGAGAGAAACAGAAAGAGAGAGGGACAGAGAGAAACAGAGACAGAAAGAGAGAGAGAGAGACACAGAGACAGAAGGAGAGAGATAGAGAGAGATAGAGATAGAGAGAGAGACAAAGACAGAGAGACACACAGAAAGAGAGAGAGAGAGGAGGGCAGTGGAGCAGACGTTATGACTTTAGCAGATCGCGTTACCTCATGCTAAAAGCAGCAGCTGTGCAGAGAGAGAGAGAGAGAAGTCGTCAGTGTTGGACAGAGTTTGTCAAAAAAAAAGTTGCACAGTCGGCAGCTTTTCAATAAGGATTCAGTATTTCCTCTGAATAAGCTTCGGACGTATTGAAAAGGTGATCCACTTCCTGCTCCTCTAAGACCAGCAGATTAGGCAGTGTCTCAGGTGAACTCTACACATTTCCGTCGGTAAGAAGGAAATGAAATTCAAACCAAATCAAATCTTTACGGAGTGACTTTTACGTCTGGAACCAGGAGTGGTAGATCCCAAGATGGAGACAAAGAGAGTGAAGTATGAGAAAAGAAAAAAACGTTGACCTTTTGCTCAGTTCTGTGTGTTGCGGGACTTTAAAGTGCAATATTGTTTTGTTTTTGGCTGGTGCCACAGTGGGGCGGCTGTAAAGTGCCAAGCTGTCGTCGTGTCCTCAGGCAAGACACTTCACCCATAATGCCTAGAATGAGTCTGGTGTGTGTGTGAATGGTTGGTGGTGGTGGTGGGAGGGGCAGATGGCACAGACTGGTTGCCTCGCTTCTGTCAGTGTGCCCCGGGGCAGCTGTGGCTATACTGGTATTTTCATGTTTGGAGTTAGAGACGGAAGAATTATTATTATTATTATTATTATTATTATTATTATTATTATTATTATTATTATTATTATTATTATTATTATTATTATTATTATTATTATTATTATTATTATTATTATTATTATTATTATTATTATTATTATTTATTATTATTATTATTATTATTGGATCCGACCCTGGGGCAACAGTAGCTCAGTTGGTAGAGCATTGGCCTTTGAGCCTGAAGGTTGTGGGTTCGAGCCCACCGTAAGACCTACTTCACGACTCCCACTGATGACTGCTGTTGTTGTGTCCTTGGGCAAGACACTTAACCCCACTTTGCCTGAAGCCCCAACTGAAAGATCTCAGCTCCTGTGGACTCACCACCTGCAGGAGGATCAGTGAGAGGCTGGTGCTCTGTGGACTGGGTGGCATCTCTGGCCACCCCCCCGACCCAGAAATGGATTAAGGGGAAGAAAATGGATGGATGGATGGATCCGACCCCAGCGGGTACCAGGTGGTGCAAACCCAAAACAGACCAGGTTTAAGAGCTTTCGACAGTTTTTTTTTTTTACGAATACAAAAATGTTAACTCTAAACTGCACTTATTCAGTAATGGTTAATTTTTTTTCTACACAATCTAGATAAACCAAATCAATATGCAGCCAACGTGTTACAATTCAATTCAACTTCTTCTTTTCGCGCCCTAAATCACAACAGTAGTTATCTTGGAGGACTTAAAGGTACATGTTCTACTTCCTGGTTGATCATCAAGACTATTGGTCCTCCCAATTGTCAATCAATCAATCTGGTGATATGTGCTCGTCCAATCAGACCAGAGCGTTTGGTTCAAAAAGTGAAGAGAGCAGTTCATTTGTAAAATTTGGGAAAATACCTTTAACAAAGTCAAACATTTCTAACACAAAAAAGGCAAGGGGCAGATGACCAATGTCCAGGATCAACACCTTCTCACAACCCACATAAATAACACTTTATCTCCGTCTTCAATTTCAGGAAGAGATCGAGGCCCAGATGAAGGCCGACAAGATCAAGCTAGCTCTGGAGAAGCTGAAGGAGGCTAAAGTGAAGAAGGTACAGTAAGCTAACGGAGCTCACAGAAAGAACACATGAAAGAGCCGCTGAGTTATGGGGACTTGGCCGCGGCTGCAGAAGAGTCCGACCGATCGCGTGGCTCCTTGTTCTGCCGCTTTCTGTCCCGGTCGTGAATCACAGTCGGGTCGAGCCACTTCCTGAAGGGCCCGTGCACTTTACTGATATGTGGATACTTCCTTATGTTCAAAGTGCTGGTCATGCTACAGGAGCTACACATACAGACGACATTGTTCCAGCAGAGCCCAGTGCAGAGGAGGGAGGTTTTTAAGAGCACGGTGCCTTTTCCAGATTCAGGGAAACATCTGCCTGAGAGGGGGTAAGGGGAGGCGGGTTTATCGGTATAGCACAGTTCACACACAAGGCAAGTCAAAATGTCAAAGGGTCCAAAAATGAAATATCTTGAAAATGGCTTGAATTTTCATTTTTCATTTTGATGAGGAAAAGGAGAAAAGAAAGATTGACTTGAAATTTGGTTTTTTGTTTTGATGCACAAAATGAAAAAACAACATATTTAATCATGGATTTTGTTTTATCGATTTGGCGCAACCGGAAGTTGGCTGTGTACCCGTATTTCAAGCCATTTAAAGTTATTTCGATTTTAATTTGAAAAAAAAAAAACCATTGAGCGAAAAATACACGGCCCAGACAGTCACATAAGGAATTCAAATCATAAATAATCTCAGGACGTGAGAAAGAGTGAAGTACAATGTTGTTTTTAGCCTGGATTTGAACATTGTCCTGTCTCACATTTGACTGATTTTATTTATTTATTTGTTTATTTGAGCAGACAAGTACTGCTCAAAAGGAGTGGGCTGAAGCAAAAGCTTATTGGTGCCCACCCCCAAAACACTACATGAAAATATACACACTTTACATAGAACAGCAACTATGCAAATGTACAAAAATAAACAAGAAAGAACAGACGATAACAGCAATATTAACGACAAATAATGGCAACTGTTTAAAGCAACATCACTCTTCAAGGTCAATAAAGATCATAATGACTATAATAAGCAACAAAACGAAGTTGATCAAATAGAAATCAAAAAACAAAACAAAACAAAAACAAACACCAATTTATTTTAGCCCGATTGCGCCCCCTAGTGACATATAATTTCCTCCTCTTTATATTTATCGAAAGTATTTTGTTTGTATTTAAATTTGAAGATTTCAGCCCTCCATGTTTAGTCCTGACTGTGGGCACCAGAATAGGGCACTAACATGTCACAGATGTACTTTGGGGCGGCACGGTAACGCAGATGCTGGGTTCGATTCCACCTCCAGGTCTTTCCGTGTGGAGTTTGCATGTTCTCCCTGTGTCTGCGCAGGTTTCCTCCTGGTGCTCCGGTTTCCCTGATCACTAAAAAAAACATGTAGAATAGTTCTGAATGTAATGAGTGAGAGAATGGAGCGCTTTGTGTGACCTTGGTCTCTAAAATGCGCTACATAAAAAAACATGTAGAATAGTTCTGAATGTTTTTTTTTATGTTTATTTTTTTATTTCAGACACTCACCAGACATGTACACACAGGACACACAACACAACATAACGCAATGACAAATCCCACCCACCAAGCAACCTCAAAACAAAATACACAAGCCCGCCGACAGATACATAACTAACAGGCAAGACAAAAAATATATATATATATATAACTAAATAAACAACAACAAAAAATAAGAAAAACAAACCAAAAAAAATAAAAACATAGAGACCAAACACACACAAGTCCCCGAGGCCTTCATCCACTTATCCAATAGTAGTTCTGAATGTAATGAGTGAGAGATGGAGCGCTTTGTGTGACCTTGGTCTGTAAAATGCGCTATATAAAAAAACATTACTCACTGATTTGGTCCCAGGCCGTTTTAAAGCCTATTCTCTGAGCCACAGGTTATAGACGGTTCTTTCTCAGTCTCCGCGGCTTCACTTTTCTCTGTTTTTGGGCAAAACCTCCTCGTCTATGAATAAAACAAACCATTTTTCCTCTTTTTTGTTGCGTCCATTGCACTTTTTTCACTCAGCTGACTTTCATCAAAAGGTCTCTTATATTAAAAATAGACTCTTTGAACAATTAGCCTCATAATAACGTCCTCATGATAAAACAGGGAGTAGCGTTGGTGGATTTATGGGTAATCCTGCGCAGGCTACTCAGGCCGTGGATCATCCAGGAGCCGCTTCATGCTTTTTGAAGTACATACCTTTCTCTTCTGATTCCAAAAGTCGGCCCTGGTTTGAACTAAGAGTGAATTAATTTGATAGACAAGGATCCAACCGGCCGAGAATTACACTTATTTTACTGTTAAGGGTGAATGATAGATGCTAGTAGCGTTAAGCTGTGCCCCACCTTCCCTGGCTGTAGGTTCTAAGGCGGTCGTCATAAATAGTACAGTGTGCATTTTATCTCCGTGCTGCGGTGATAAAATGTTCCGCTCGGGTAAAAACTGTGATCGCACACTTGTGATAACAACTCAACAAAGGCAGGTTTTTATGACACGCGACGCTCGACCTCTGAGGAGCCTTTTAGAGACGGATTTGGTTCCAGATGAGAGCGAGTGTGAAGCCAAACGGAGAACTCCAAACTGAGGCGGAGTGGAGGAAAGACAGAAGAGTTATGCAGGTTAATAAGAAGTGTCAATAATAATAATAATAATAATAGGTTTCATAGGGACCTTTCTAGATACTCAAGGTCGCCGTATATCACAAATGAAAAGTGCATTTGGTTAAAGTACAGTTAAAAGCAGCATGAACAGAGGATTGTGTGGTTTTAGTGTAAGTGAATAGTTTTGTCTAAACAGATGAGTTTTGTGTGTGCGTGTGTGTGTGTGTGTGTGTGTGTGTGTGTGTGTGTGTGTGTGTGTGTGTGTGTGTGTGTGTGTGTGTGTGTGTGTGTGTGTGTGTGTGTGTGTGTGTGTCGCTGTTATGGTCGCCTGGTCTTAGCCATCTGTAAACTGGTCCATGATCATTTCCTACATGTACGTCTGGGTCTGGTCCTAGTGGCTGCAGTTTCCTCGGTTGAATCCCCTCCGACCAATCAGAGAGCGGGGGAGGCGGGTGTTGTAGGTTGTGTCGGTGACGTCAAGAGTTTGCGCTGAAGTGGCTGCTTGTAGTTTGCCGGTGGCGGAGAATGTGAAAGTAAAGTAATCTGTTCTGGTTCGGCTCCAAATATCAAGAAACTGAAGCCGGAGCAAGAGCAATGTTTAGAAAATGTCATTGCTGCAAAGATGTTGTGGCTCTACTCCCCACGGGCTCCGGTAGTGGCAAAGGAGATGGCTAAAGCTAGGCTACATGCTAAATGCCTCACTCACTCGGGCGCGTTACATACATAGTTAACTCCTCCCACCTGTTTATGGAGCAAATCCAGACCTTAGCACGAAATGAAATGAGTAGGATGGTGTGGTAAGACCAGGGGGGAGAGTGTTCCAGAACTTTTGATGAGTGCAATGGTATTATCTGGAACAGTCTTCCTGAAGATGTGAGACAGGCCTCCTCTCTGACAATGTTTAAAACCAGGTTAAAGACAGTTCTGTTTAGCTGTGCATACAACTGAGGGATTTTATATTTGTATTTAATGTTCTGTGATTATTTATGATTTTAATGCTTTCTTGTTTTGTTCAGCACTTTGAATTGCCTTGTGTATGAATTGTGCTATATAAATAAACTTGCCTTGCCTATTAGTTTACACAGAAGGACAGATATTTAGTGCTCGCAGCTTGTAGTCAACACAGAACACACAAAAGCATCAAAGAATCGGAGGTTTGATTCTCCGGAGACCTCGGCCGCTGTCCCACAGATGAGCATAATCAAGCACACATCCGATCCAAACACTATTATCTGGACACGCCGATCATATTTTATTATTAAGTTTAGCCCTGATTGGACATTGATAGCAGATGTGACAGACCTCATACGTCGAGATGATTCTACAACTCTTTAACTAACTAACTAAGCTAAACGAATGTGCACGATGGTTACTAAAACTAAAACTAACAATATACAGTATCTTTAAAAAATGTTTAGAATTGTTTGAATACAAAATTGATGTGTGAGACACTAAAGCAGGAAGGTCAAATCGGTTCAGAGAGAGACCAGAGAGAGAGACCAGAGAGAGACCAGAGAGAGACCAGAGAGAGACCAGAGAGAGACCAGAGAGAGAGACCAGAGAGAGACCAGAGAGAGAGACCAGAGAGAGACCAGAGAGAGACCAGAGAGAGACACCAGAGAGAGACCAGAGAGAGACCAGAGAGAGACCAGAGAGAGACCAGAGAGAGACCAGAGAGAGACCAGAGAGAGACCAGAGAGAGACCAGAGAGAGACCCGAGAGAGACCCGAGAGAGAGACCAGAGAGAGACCAGAGAGAGACCAGAGAGAGACCAGAGAGAGACCAGAGAGAGACCAGAGAGAGACCAGAGAGAGAGACCAGAGAGAGACACCAGAGAGAGACCAGAGAGAGACCAGAGAGAGACCAGAGAGAGACCAGAGAGAGACCAGAGAGAGACCAGAGAGAGACCAGAGAGAGACCAGAGAGAGACCATAGAGAGACCATAGAGAGACCATAGAGAGACCATAGAGAGACCAGAGAGAGACCAGAGAGAGACCAGAGAGAGACCAGAGAGAGACCAGAGAGAGACCAGAGAGAGAGACCAGAGAGAGACCAGAGAGAGAGACCAGAGAGAGACCAGAGAGAGACCAGAGAGAGACCAGAGAGAGACCAGAGAGAGACCAGAGAGAGACCAGAGAGTGACCAGAGAGAGAGACCAGAGAGAGACCAGAGAGAGACCAGAGAGAGACCAGAGAGAGACCAGAGAGAGACCAGAGAGAGCCCAGAGAGAGACCAGAGAGAGACCAGAGAGAGACCAGAGAGAGACCATAGAGAGACCATAGAGAGACCATAGAGAGACCAGAGAGAGACCAGAGAGAGACCAGAGAGAGACCAGAGAGAGACCAGAGAGAGACCAGAGAGAGACCAGAGAGAGACCAAAGAGACCAAAGAGAGACCAGAGAGAGAGACCAGAGAGAGAGACCAGAGAGAGACCAGAGAGAGACCAGAGAGAGAGACCAAAGAGAGAGACCAAAGAGAGAGACCAAAGAGAGAGACCAGAGAGAGACCAGAGAGAGACCAGAGAGAGACCAGAGAGAGACCAGAGAGAGACCAGAGAGAGACCAGAGAGAGACCAGAGAGAGGCCAGAAGGAGAGACCAGAGAGAGACCAGAGAGAGACCAGAGAGAGACCAGAGAGAGAGACCAGAGAGAGGCCATAGAGAGACCAGAGAGAGACCAGAGAGAGACCAGAGAGAGACCAGAGAGAGACCAGAGAGAGACCAGAGAGAGACCAGAGAGAGAGACCAGAGAGAGAGACCAGAGAGAGACCAGAGAGAGACCAGAGAGAGACCAGAGAGAGACCAGAGAGTGACCAGAGAGAGAGACCAGAGAGAGAGACCAGAGAGAGAGACCAGAGAGAGACCATAGAGAGACCAGAGAGAGACCAGAGAGAGACCAGAGAGAGACCAGAGAGAGACCAGAGAGAGACCAGAGAGAGACCATAGAGAGACCATAGAGAGACCATAGAGAGACCAGAGAGAGACCAGAGAGAGACCAGAGAGAGACCAGAGAGAGACCAAAGAGAGACCAGAGAGAGAGACCAGAGAGAGAACGACCAGAGAGAGACCAGAGAGAGACCAGAGAGAGAGACCAAAGAGAGAGACCAAAGAGAGAGACCAAAGAGAGAGACCAGAGAGAGACCAGAGAGAGACCAGAGAGAGACCAGAGAGAGGCCAGAAGGAGAGACCAGAGAGAGACCAGAGAGAGACCAGAGAGAGACCAGAGAGAGAGACCAGAGAGAGGCCAGAAGGAGAGACCAGAGAGAGAGACCAAAGAGAGAGACCAGAGAGAGACCAAAGAGAGAGACCAGAGAGAGACCAGAGAGAGACCAGAGAGACAGAGACCAGAGAGAGACCAGAGAGAGGCCAGAAGGAGAGACCAGAGAGAGACCAGAGAGAGACCAGAGAGAGACCAGAGAGAGGCCAGAAGGAGAGACCAGAGAGAGAGACCAGAGAGAGACCAGAGAGAGACCAGAGAGAGAGACCAGAGAGAGACCAGAGAGAGACCAGAGAGAGACCAGAGAGAGAGACCAGAGAGAGACCAGAGAGAGACCAGAGAGAGACCAGAGAGAGAGACCAGAGAGAGAGACCAGAGAGAGAGACCAGAGAGAGAGACCAGAGAGAGAGACCAGAGAGAGAGAGCAGAGAGAGAGACCAGAGAGAGACCAGAGAGAGAGACCAGAGAGAGAGACCAGAGAGAGACCAGAGAGAGACCAGAGAGAGAGACCAGAGAGAGACCAGAGAGAGACCAGAGAGAGAGACCAGAGAGAGACCAGAGAGAGAGACCAGAGAGAGACCAGAGAGAGACCAGAGAGAGACCAGAGAGAGACCAGAGAGAGACCAGAGAGAGACCAGAGAGAGACCAGAGAGAGACCAGAGAGAGAGACCAGAGAGAGACCAGAGAGAGACCAGAGAGAGACCAGAGAGAGAGACCAGAGAGAGACCAGAGAGAGACCAGAGAGAGAGACCAGAGAGAGACCAGAGAGAGACCAGAGAGAGACCAGAGAGAGACCAGAGAGAGAGACCAGAGAGAGACCAGAGAGAGACCAGAGAGAGACCAGAGAGAGAGACCAGAGAGAGACCAGAGAGAGACCAGAGAGAGACCAGAGAGAGAGACCAGAGAGAGACCAGAGAGAGAGACCAGAGAGAGACCAGAGAGAGACCAGAGAGAGACCAGAGAGAGACCAGAGAGAGACCAGAGAGAGACCAGAGAGAGACCAGAGAGAGAGACCAGAGAGAGACCAGAGAGAGACCAGAGAGAGACCAGAGAGAGAGACCAGAGAGAGACCAGAGAGAGACCAGAGAGAGAGACCAGAGAGAGACCAGAGAGAGACCAGAGAGAGACCAGAGAGAGACCAGAGAGAGAGACCAGAGAGAGACCAGAGAGAGACCAGAGAGAGACCAGAGAGAGAGACCAGAGAGAGACCAGAGAGAGACCAGAGAGAGACCAGAGAGAGAGACCAGAGAGAGACCAGAGAGAGACCAGAGAGAGACCAGAGAGAGAGACCAGAGAGAGACCAGAGAGAGACCAGAGAGAGAGACCAGAGAGAGACCAGAGAGAGACCAGAGAGAGACCAGAGAGAGACCAGAGAGAGACCAGAGAGAGACCAGAGAGAGACCAGAGAGAGACCAGAGAGAGACCAGAGAGAGACCAGAGAGAGACCAAAGAGAGACCAGAGAGAGAGACCAGAGAGAGAACGACCAGAGAGAGACCAGAGAGAGACCAGAGAGAGAGACCAGAGAGAGAGACCAGAGAGAGAGACCAGAGAGAGAGACCAGAGAGAGAGACCAGAGAGAGACCAGAGAGAGACCAGAGAGAGACCAGAGAGAGACCAGAGAGAGAGACCAGAGAGAGACCAGAGAGAGACCAGAGAGAGACCAGAGAGAGAGACCAGAGAGAGAGACCAGAGAGAGAGACCAGAGAGAGAGACCAGAGAGAGAGAGACCAGAGAGAGACCAGAGAGAGAGACCAGAGAGAGAGACCAGAGAGAGACCAGAGAGAGACCAGAGAGAGACCAGAGAGAGAGACCAGAGAGAGACCAGAGAGAGACCAGAGAGAGAGACCAGAGAGAGACCAGAGAGAGAGACCAGAGAGAGACCAGAGAGAGACCAGAGAGAGACCAGAGAGAGAGACCAGAGAGAGACCAGAGAGAGACCAGAGAGAGACCAGAGAGAGAGACCAGAGAGAGACCAGAGAGAGACCAGAGAGAGAGAGACCAGAGAGAGACCAGAGAGAGACCAGAGAGAGACCAGAGAGAGACCAGAGAGAGAGACCAGAGAGAGACCGAGAGAGAGACCAGAGAGAGACCAGAGAGAGACCAGAGAGAGACAAGAGAGAGACCAGAGAGAGAGACCAGAGAGAGACCAGAGAGAGACCAGAGAGAGAGACCAGAGAGAGACCAGAGAGAGACCCGAGAGAGAGACCAGAGAGAGACCAGAGAGAGACCAGAGAGAGACCAGAGAGAGACCAGAGAGAGAGACCAGAGAGAGAGACCAGAGAGAGACCAGAGAGAGAGACCAGAGAGAGAGACCAGAGAGAGACCAGAGAGAGACATATGGCCCGGTGTGGCTACAGGTTTTCATTCCAACAAAGCCAGAGAATACAAGACTCCAATTTCTTTTAGACTGTCCAGTCAGAACCGGGAGACTTGAGGAAATTGGTGGAGTCTGGTGTGCTCCGTTCTGTGCTTGGTTGGAATGAAATCCTGCAGCCACACCGCCCTTTTGAGGACTGGGTTGAAAATTGATCAAAAATCAAAATTATTGCAAACTTTTAGACCAGAATTAAGACAAAAACACATACATGCAGCAAAAGTGAGTTTGAGGCTATAGATCTAAGCTGCGAATAACAAGCCATTTACTAAAACCTAGACTCAGCCATGATAAACACACACACACACACACAGCACACACACATACGCATACGGACACACACTCACACTTATGCATACGGACACACACAACCGCATTGGAGAAAGATATTTTTTTCTGTATGTTCATCATTTTTTTCATACTCCGGGGAGAATTGCTTGACTGTGCTAATGGGGATTCACAAACAATAAATACTACTGCATATTCAGATACGTATTTCATCACTACTAATAATTCTAAACTATCTCTTTGACAATGATAAATTTACTACAAATATTGTCTCACCAAACTGAATTGTTGCACCTCAATTTAGTATTCACTTTACTTTTATATTGGACCTTCAGTTAAGCAGTTAATTCAGCGGTTTAGCATTAGCATTTATCATTATTCTTGTCGTTGTGCACCTGTTTGACGGCTCGCTCTGAATGTTGCAGCTGGTGGTGAAGGTGTTGATGAACGACGGCAGCTCCAAGACCCTGATGGTGGACGAGAGGCAGAACGCTCGGGAAGTCCTGGAGAACATGTTCGAGAAGACCCACTGTGACTGCAACGTGGACTGGAGCCTGTGCGAGACCAACCACGAGCTGAACCTGGGTCAGTCTCACACACCGTCATCACATCAGGCTCACCTCCATTATCTCTGTCAGACTCAGTGATTATGACAAGAGAATGCACCATGTCAAGCTATGCTACATTTTGTATTTTTGTACAGCGCTACATCACAACAGCGGTCGTGTCTGAGGGATGTACAAAGTTGTGGATCCACCAACAACAGATCAAAGAATCAAACAGTTCTAACACAGGAAATAAGGCACATACGAGACATTGGTCCACGGTCGACACTAGATCATACGGAATCGGGACGGAAGCAGAAATAACAATCCTACTTTCGAATTCGTTTTATACTAACAAGTCCTTAAAGCTGCATTACCTGACTTTATTTTTGTATTCATTACAAAAATGCAATCCATATCCATGCAATGCATTGGGATATACGTCCTTCTGAAGAAAAAGTAGCGCAGATTTGTGCTGGCGTGTCATTTTATTCTAGAGAGAGAGAATGCGTTTCGGGACCAGATTGTGACCATTCACAGTGGACCACTGGCCCCCACTTTCTTGAGAAAAGCTACAGGTCTCTTATTAGCACAGACAGCTGAGGTAAACAAGCGGCGGAGGCTAACCTGAAACTTATGGATTGCACATTCGCACG
>OZ035843.1:24298619-24306119 GCA_964034765.1 Knipowitschia caucasica
AGTAGCTGTTTTAGAAGTAGTGATAGAAGTAGTAGTAGTGGTAGTAATATAGTTGTAGTAGCTGCTTTAGAAGTAGTAATTGTAGCATTAGGAGTGGTAGTAGTTGCAGAAGTAGTAGTAGTGGTAGGAGTAGTAGGAATAATTGAAGTTGTAGGACTAATAGAAGTAGTAGCAATAGAATTTGTAGTAGCAATAGCAGTATTAGTATCTGTTTTAGAAGTAGTAGTAGCAGTAGCAGCAGTAGTAGCAGTTGTAGCAGTAGTAGGACCAGGTCTTTTCTGAGTGGAGTTTGCATGTTCTCCCCGTGTCTGCGTAGGTTTCCTCCGGGTGCTCTGGTTTCCCCTAAAAACCACTAAAAATATGTCCAATAGTTCTGGCATGCGCTTCCTGTACTGGCCCCGCTCCCATCTCTGTGTGGAGTGAGAAACAAATGCCCATAATTAACAATTGTAAACCGCTTTGAGACTCAGATCTGCAGTGAAAAGGCGGTATATAAATAAAGATTACTTACTTACTAGTAGTAGTAGCAGTAGCAGTAGCAGTAGCAGTAGTAGTAGCAGCAGCAGTAGCAGTAGCAGCAGCAGTAGCAGTAGCAGTACAAAGAAGTAAACCGTCTTCTTCAATACCTTAAACTTCTCGGTGAGTTTCTTTGCTTCTTAAACTAACTGTGAAAGTGAATGATTTTCAGGTCCATGTGAACTCTTTTTCTCCTCGTGGGTCTGGTTCTGCAGCACAACAAGTGAATCTAAACTATCACTGCTGAGTGTCTCCTTTGCATAAAAACAAACCGCTGCAGTGACAGTAATGGCTCATATCGATCGCTCTGCTGGAGAGAAAGTGTTGGAATCATTTAAGGTTTTACTGCTCAGAGACTTTTGACCAATGCCTTTAATAAAATGAAATCTAAATCTTCCTGAGCAAAGGTGCACTTCTCTCGCCCTGAGCCAAAACCCCGTGTCCCGGAGCACAGCTGGGTCTGCTTTTTATCTATCAGGAAATGCCACAAACTCACTATTATTAAGTAACACGGAAGAGATATTCGCTGCTTGCCTTGATGTGTCTTCTTCTTCTTCTTCTTCTTCTTCTTCTTCTTCTTCTTCTTCTTCTCCTTCTCCTTCTCCTTCTCCTTCTTCTCCTTCTCCTTCTTCTTCTTCTTCTTCTTCTTCTTCTCCTTCTTCTCTGCAGAGCGTCTGTTCGAGGACCAGGAGAACATGGTGGAGCCGCTGTTGGCCTGGACCCGCGACACCGAGAACCAGGTCCTGTTCAAAGAGATGCCCGAGAAGTACGAGGTGTTCAAGAACCCGCAGGTGGGTCTCCACAACACGCCACAACACGCCACAACACGCCACACACACATCCACCCTCCTCTCCCAGCTCCTTGTAAAATATCCCTGCCGTCCGACCTTGCAGACCGCATTATTTTTGGCCGGCGCTGGCACAAATCTATCTCTGTTTGTGTTTGAATCCTGTCCGAACGAGGCCGAGCTGCCGCAGTATTTCAGCGAAGCGTTCCAGGCGGGAGACACTGACATCTTGGCATGTTTGTTGACATAATTGCACAGCCTTTCATAATCTCTGAGAGTTTAATGGATCCCTTCTGTTGGCGGAGGACTAATGGTCTGATTGCCGCATGGAAACTTGGGGAGAGATCCTGCGACTGTAAATGTAGTCAATCACGCCGCGTTCACATCCCCCACGCAAAACATAGATCTGTGTTATACCGCACCGAACAGGCCCATTTATACTTTCAACGTTTTGACAGGAAATAAGTAAATAAAAGATGTTCCCTGTGGCTGTTTCACCACATTTATAGAAGCAGAAAAGACTGGAGTATGAATCAAACTCGCCGCGGTGTCAGATCGGCCTCGCTAAGATGAATAGATAGGGCTGCGTGCGATGCTGGGTATTATCCCGTGGTATTTTTGTGAAAGTTTGCGATCAATTACTTAAATCTGCTTTCTGCTGACGATGCGGAAGCGGCCCCCAATGTGTCGTCTTCAATTACGTTCACTGTGACGTCATGCTTAAAACTGTTTTTGGGTTTCGCTCGTCCGGCCGCCACACGCAGTCCCTCGAAACGGGCGAACACTTCATGAGATTGGAAGTGTTTGAAAATACATGTGGGGCTTCAGATGGTGATTTATATCCACGATTAGCTGGTTTCTCTGAGTGGTGTCGGTGGTTCAAGTCTGCAGCAAAGACTTTTCTGGGTTTCATGGTTAACTGGGCACGATATATAGAAGCCTCCAAGACCAGGACCAGGACCAGGACCGGGATCAGGACCAGGACCAGCAGGAGCAGAGACAGTTTTTTATCATAGAGAGGTCCCACTCTTGATCTCTCTTGATCTCTACTTCTTTGTTTGAGCTCCAAAGGGTCCTGAATGTGTTGGTAAAGGCGGGATGTGGAGCGGGTTCAGGTTAAACTACAGCCTAACAGAAAACAGGAAGTAGAAACTGGTTCAGTGGCTTCCTGTTCCAAACGGTTAACTCGACCATGGAGCTTACATCCTCAGGCACAGAGAGAGAGAGAGAGAGAGAGAGAGAGAGAGAGAGAGAGAGAGAGAGAGAGAGAGAGAGAGAGAGAGAGAGAGAGAGAGAGAGAGAGAGAGAGAGAGAGAGAGAGAGAGAGAGAGAGAGAGAGAGAGAGAGAGAGAGAGAGAGAGATACATACATACACAGATACATACATACATACATACATACATACATACATACATACATACATACATACATACATACATACATACATACATACATACATACACATACATACATACATACATACATACATACAGAGAGAGATACATACATACAGAGATACATACATACAGAGAGAGACACATACATACAGAGAGAGAGATACATACAGAGAGAGACACATACATACAGAGAGAGACACATACATACAGAGAGAGACACATACATACAGAGAGAGACACATACATACAGAGAGAGACACATACATACAGAGAGAGACACATACATACAGAGAGAGACACATACATACAGAGAGAGACACATACATACATACATACATACAGAGAGAGACACATACATACATACATACATACATACAGAGAGAGACACATACATACATACATACATACATACAGAGAGAGACACATACATACATACATACAGAGAGAGACACATACATACATACATACATACATACAGAGAGAGACACATACATACATACATACATACATACAGAGAGAGACACATACATACATACATACATACATACAGAGAGAGACACATACATACATACATACATACATACAGAGAGAGACACATACATACATACATACATACATACAGAGAGAGACACATACATACATACATACATACATACATACATACAGAGAGAGACACATACACATACATACATACATACATACATACAGAGAGAGACACATACATACATACATACATACATACATACAGAGAGAGACACATACATACATACATACATACATACATACAGAGAGAGACACATACATACATACATACATACATACATACAGAGAGAGACACATACATACATACATACATACATACATACAGAGAGAGACACATACATACATACATACATACATACATACATACAGAGAGAGACACATACATATACATACATACATACATACAGAGAGAGAGACTACATACATACAGATACATACATACATACAGAGAGAGACACATACATACATACTACATACATACATACAGAGAGAGACACATACATACATACATACATACATACATACAGAGAGAGACACATACATACATACATACATACATACATACAGAGAGAGACACATACATACATACATACATACATACATACAGAGAGAGACACATACATACATACATACATACATACATACAGAGAGAGACATACATACATACATACATACATACATACAGAGAGAGACACATACATACATACATACATACATACATACAGAGAGAGACACACATACATACATACATACATACATACAGAGAGAGACACATACATACATACATACATACATACATACAGAGAGAGAGACAATACATACATACATACATACAGAGAGAGACACATACATACATACATACATACATACATACATACAGAGAGAGACACATACATACATACATACATACATACATACATACAGAGAGAGACACATACATACATACAAAGAGAGACACATACATACAGAGAGAGACACATACATACATACATACATACATACATACAGAGAGAGACACATACATACATACATACAGACACATACATACAGAGAGAGACACATACATACATACATACATACAGAGAGAGACACACATACATACATACATACATACAGAGAGAGACACATACATACATACATACATACATACATACAGAGAGAGACACATACATACATACATACATACAGAGAGAGACACATACATACATACATACATACATACATACAGAGAGAGACACATACATACATACATACATACAGAGAGAGACACATACATACATACATACATACAGAGAGAGACACATACATACATAAACACATACATACAGAGAGAGACACATACATACATACATACATACAGAGAGAGACACATACATACATACATACATACATACATACATACATACATACATACAGATACATACATACATACATACATACATACATACAGACACATACATACATACATACATACATACATACATACATACATACATACATACATACATACATACATACAGAGAGACATACATACTACATACATACATACAGAGAGAGACATACATACATACAGAGAGAGACACATACATACATACATACATACAGAGACACATACATACAGAGAGAGACACATACATACAGAGAGAGACACATACATACATACATACATACAGAGAGAGACACATACATACATACATACATACAGAGAGAGACACATACATACATACATACATACAGAGAGAGACACATACATATACATACATACATACAGAGAGAGACACATACATACATACATACATACAGAGAGAGACACATACATACATACATACAGAGAGAGACACATACATACATACATACATACATACATACATACATACAGAGAGAGACACATACATACATACATACATACATACATACATACAGAGAGAGAGACACATACATACATACATACATACATACATACAGAGAGAGACACATACATACATACATACAGAGAGAGACACATACATACATACATACATACATACAGAGAGAGACACATACATACATACATACATACATACATACAGAGAGAGACACATACATACATACATACATACATACAGAGAGAGACACATACATACATACAGAGAGAGACACATACATACATACATACATACATTACATACAGAGAGAGACATACATACATACATACAGAGAGAGACACATACATACATACAGAGAGAGACACATACATACATACAGAGAGAGACACATACATACATACATACATACATACATACAGAGAGAGACACATACATACATACATACATACATACATAGAGAGACACATACATACATACATACATACATACATACAGAGAGAGACACATACATACATACATACATACATACATACAGAGAGAGACACATACATACATACATACATACATACATACAGAGAGAGACACATACATACATACATACATACATACATACAGAGAGAGACACATACATACATACATACATACATACATACAGAGAGAGACACATACATACATACATACATACAGAGAGAGACACATACATACATACATACATACATACATACATACAGAGAGAGACACATACATACATACATACATACATACATACAGAGAGAGACACATACATACATACATACATACATACATACATACAGAGAGAGACACATACATACATACATACATACATACATACAGAGAGAGACACATACATACATACATACATACAGAGAGAGACACATACATACATACATACATACATACAGAGAGAGACACATACATACATACATACATACATACATACAGAGAGAGACACATACATACATACATACATACATACATACATACAGAGAGAGACACATACATACATACATACATACATACATACAGAGAGAGACACATACATACATACATACATACATACATACAGAGAGAGACACATACATACAGAGAGAGACACATACATACAGAGAGAGACACATACATACATACAGAGAGAGACACATACATACAGAGAGAGACACATACATACATACATACATACAGAGAGAGACACATACATACATACATACATACAGAGAGAGACACATACATACATACATACATACAGAGAGAGACACATACATACATACATACATACATACAGAGAGAGACACATACATACATACATACATACAGAGAGAGACACATACATACATACATACATACAGAGAGAGACACATACATACATACATACATACAGAGAGAGACACATACATACATACATACATACAGAGAGAGACACATACATACATACATACATACAGAGAGAGACACATACATACATACATACATACAGAGAGAGACACATACATACATACATACATACAGAGAGAGACACATACATACATACATACATACATACATACATACATACATACATACATACATACATACATACATACATACATACATACATACATACATACATACATACATACATACATACATACATACATACATACATACATACATACATACATACATACATACATACATACATACATACATACATACAGAGAGAGACACATACATACAGAGAGAGACACATACATACAGAGAGAGACACATACATACAGAGAGAGACACATACATACAGAGAGAGACACATACATACAGAGAGAGACACATACATACAGAGAGAGACACATACATACAGAGAGAGACACATACATACAGAGAGAGACACATACATACAGAGAGAGACACATACATACAGAGAGAGACACATACATACAGAGAGAGACACATACATACATACATACATACAGAGAGAGACACATACATACATACATACATACAGAGAGAGACATACATACATACAGAGAGAGACACATACATACATACATACATACAGAGAGAGACACATACATACATACATACATACAGAGAGAGACACATACATACATACATACATACAGAGAGAGACACATACATACATACATACATACAGAGAGAGACACATACATACATACATACATACAGAGAGAGACACATACATACATACATACATACAGAGAGAGACACATACATACATACATACATACATACAGAGAGAGATACATACATACATACATACATACATACATACATACAGAGAGATACACATACATACATACATACAGAGAGAGACACATACTTACATACATACATACATACATACATACATACATACAGAGAGAGACACATACATAC
>OZ035843.1:24311119-24348619 GCA_964034765.1 Knipowitschia caucasica
TAGCGTAGAGTAGCGTAGAGTAGCGTAGAGTAGAGTAGAGTAGAGTAGAGTAGAGTAGAGTAGAGTAGAGTAGAGTAGAGTAGAGTAGAGTAGAGTAGAGTAGAGTAGAGTAGGTACATGTATTCAGAGTTGTATAAATCTAACTTGATCCTATCATGTGTGTGTTTGCAGCACCCGCAGATCCAGAAAGACTCGCAGTACATTAAATATGTTTGTTGTGACGACGAGCGGACGCTGAGGCTGTGGGTGACCGGGATCCGGATAGCAAAGGTACAACTCATCCAGATAAAAACTAGTGAAATAATAACATTAAAAATACAAATAGTAAAATAAGTAATAGGAGCAAAGTGGAACTAGTTATTCAGATTTTATTTTTGTGCATGATTATATATTTTTGTGATTTGAAAGTTAGGTACCCCAGCTTTAGATGACACAAAAAGAACAGTAAAAATGTTATAATTATGTGTTTTTTTCCCGTCAGTACGGAAAAACTTTGTATGAAAACTTCCAAACGTCTGCGAAGAAGGCCTCGCTCAGCGCCATGTTCTCCAGCTCCAACCAATCCACCCCCTCCCCCACTATCAAAGGTACACCTATCACAGGTACACAGCCATCTCCCACTGTCAAAGGTACACAGCCATCTCCTGCTATCAAAGGTACACAGCCATCTCCTGCTATCAAAGGTACACAGCCATCTCCATCTATCAAAGGTACACAGCCATCTCCATCTATCAAAGGTACACAGCCATCTCCTGCTATCAAAGGTACACAACCATCTCCCACTATCAAAGGTACACAGCCATCTCCCACTATCAAAGGTACACAGCCATCTCCCACTATCAAAGGTACACAGCCATCTCCCACTATCAAAGGTACACAGCCATCTCCTGCTATCAAAGGTACACAGCCATCTCCATCTATCAAAGGTACACAACCATCTCCCACTATCAAAGGTACACAGCCATCTCCCACTATCAAAGGTACACAGCCATCTCCCACTATCAAAGGTACACAGCCATCTCCCACTGTCAAAGGTACACAGCCATCTCCTGCTATCAAAGGTACACAGCCATCTCCTGCTATCAAAGGTACGCAACCATCTCCCACTATCAAAGGTACAGAACCATCTCCCACTATCAAAGGTACAGAACCATCTCCCACTATCAAAGGTACACAGCCATCTCCCACTATCAAAGGTACAGAACCATCTCCCACTATCAAAGGTACAGAACCATCTCCCACTATCAAAGGTACAGAACCATCTCCCACTATCAAAGGTACAGAACCATCTCCCACTATCAAAGGTACAGAACCATCTCCCACTATCAAAGGTACGCAACCATCTCCCACTATCAAAGGTACAGAACCATCTCCCACTATCAAAGGTACAGAACCATCTCCCACTATCAAAGGTACACAGCCATCTCCCACTATCAAAGGTACAGAACCATCTCCCACTATCAAAGGTACACAGCCATCTCCATCTATCAAAGGTACACAGCCATCTCCTGCTATCAAAGGTACACAACCATCTCCCACTATCAAAGGTACACAGCCATCTCCCACTATCAAAGGTACACAGCCATCTCCCACTATCAAAGGTACACAGCCATCTCCCACTATCAAAGGTACACAGCCATCTCCTGCTATCAAAGGTACACAGCCATCTCCATCTATCAAAGGTACACAACCATCTCCCACTATCAAAGGTACACAGCCATCTCCCACTATCAAAGGTACACAGCCATCTCCCACTATCAAAGGTACACAGCCATCTCCCACTGTCAAAGGTACACAGCCATCTCCTGCTATCAAAGGTACACAGCCATCTCCTGCTATCAAAGGTACGCAACCATCTCCCACTATCAAAGGTACAGAACCATCTCCCACTATCAAAGGTACAGAACCATCTCCCACTATCAAAGGTACACAGCCATCTCCCACTATCAAAGGTACAGAACCATCTCCCACTATCAAAGGTACAGAACCATCTCCCACTATCAAAGGTACAGAACCATCTCCCACTATCAAAGGTACAGAACCATCTCCCACTATCAAAGGTACAGAACCATCTCCCACTATCAAAGGTACGCAACCATCTCCCACTATCAAAGGTACAGAACCATCTCCCACTATCAAAGGTACAGAACCATCTCCCACTATCAAAGGTACACAGCCATCTCCCACTATCAAAGGTACAGAACCATCTCCCACTATCAAAGGTACAGAACCATCTCCCACTATCAAAGGTACAGAACCATCTCCCACTATCAAAGGTACAGAACCATCTCCCACTATCAAAGGTACAGAACCATCTCCCACTATCAAAGGTACAGAACCATCTCCCACTATCAAAGGTACAGAACCATCTCCCACTATCAAAGGTACAGAACCATCTCCCACTATCAAAGGTACAGAACCATCTCCCACTATCAAAGGTACAGAACCATCTCCCACTATCAAAGGTACAGAACCATCTCCCACTATCAAAGGTACACAGACATCTCCGTCTATCAAAGGTACAGAACCATCTCCCACTATCAAAGGTACAGAACCATCTCCCACTATCAAAGGTACAGAACCATCTCCCACTATCAAAGGTACAGAACCATCTCCCACTATCAAAGGTACAGAACCATCTCCCACTATCAAAGGTACAGAACCATCTCCCACTATCAACCAAAGAATTAGTTTGGTCACCACAACTAAAAACACATCTTTTCTAAATTGTGAAAGTATTTTGACTTCTGTTGCTTTTACAAGAGTTTGGTCCATTTTCTGGTAGATTTTTCTGAACAAAACAAAAGCCAAAATGTGTGTTTGACAAAAACTTACAACAATGTTATTAATTCATTAATGTTGCCTTCTGTTGTTGTGTTGCAGCTAAATCCCCGAGCCAGGCCAATGGTCACGCCCCTCCCCCCCCAGGACCCATCCCTCAGGTAAATGTGCAGATACTAGTTTGTATTTGGTTCAAGGCTCACACTGTATTTACTGTCACACAGATACAATAAAACTATAGATAATGATAGATACAGTACATAACTGCAAATAGAAAATGTCTCTTTTTGTCCTCTCATTGGGCTGTTTTCTTTTTTTTCCCAGGACTTTGGAGGTATTCCACCCCCACCTCCTCCCCCTCCTCCCCCTCCTCCCCCAGCCACCGTTCACCCCTTCCCTCTCCTCCCGTCTGGCCCTGCACCATCACCTCCTCCACCTCCTCCTCCTCTGGCCGCTAAGAGCTCTGCCAAACTCCCCTCTAAGCACCGCTCGCCCTCCAACCGACTTCCTGCACCACCCTCCTCCGTGGACCCCCTGCCTCCTCCGCCACCGCCTCCCCCCAACGAGGAGGCCCCACCGGACTTCTTACCACCTCCTCCACCGGCAGCAAGTTTCCCTCCACCTCCAGCACTGAGCTCCATGCCTCTCCCGCCTCCTCCAGCACTGAGCTCCATGCCTCTCCCACCTCCTCCAGCACTGAGCTCCATGCCTCTCCCGCCTCCTCCAGCACTGAGCTCCATGCCTCTCCCACCTCCTCCCCCAGCATTCAACCTGCCGCCTCCACCCCCGGACCCCTGCTTCCCAGCTCCTCCTCCGCAGGTTTTCTCTGGGGCAGGGGGACCACCTCCTCCTCCACCTCCACCTCCTCCACCTCCAGCCTCGCTCGGTCCCGTAGCTGGACCAAAACTGGCGGTGCGTACTGCTGGGTCCCTGAAGAAGACTCCGCCTGCACCGCCAAAGAGGATAACACCGTCGCTGCATGGAGGAGGAGGAGGAGGAGGAGGAGGGGACTTCATGTCAGAACTGATGCTGGCCATGAGGAAAAAACAAGGAAATTAATGAAAGAAACAAAATTGTGTCGTACTGTGGACTTAAAAAGGACCTTTATTTAGGGGCCAAACTTTGGAATGATCTTATGAACTGCCACACTCTGGTTCACTTTAACTGGACCACTGTTGTTCACTGGGCCGATTCGGGTGAACTTGGTGCAAAAACTGCTTTATTTGTGAATGTAAAATCGCTTGAAACAGATCTGTGAAGCATTGGGCCTGGTGTCTGAGTGGTTAACATTTATGCATGAGTTTCGCTGCAGATGACTTAATACTTACTTATTTCCCAGAATCGGTCCAGTTAAAGTGAACCAGACCGACAAGTGTGAACGTGCCCTGAGAGTATTCAAAACTGTACTCAACTAGAGAAAATAATTGCTCACGTAGAAGAAAATAGAGAGAACCGATTATGACAAACAAAATATGTTTTAGTATTGATGTGATTGGGATTGTGTCCTTATTGACTCAAGTAGGAATACTGTTACAATGTATTCTAAAAGTTCTCCATTATATTTAACTGACAAACCAAGACCTGCCTCTGATTAGTGCATTTGGGTGATATTAATTCCTCAATTCAGCAGGAATGTGTTTGAACCTGTCTAGTTGGTTGTTTTAAAGACTGCAAAACTCCAACCCATTACTATTAGAGGTTTAAAATAGATATTTTCCATGTTTATTTTATAATAATCTTATACGTCCACTAATAAAAAAAGATCCTTAAAAACAATATTCAGAATTATATTAATATTTCATGAAGCCAAAAGGGTTGTCATGAGCTACTGTTTTTAATTGAATGAGAATGGTAAGTTTGAGTTTTGTTTTGGCACATAATGGTTTTATATACTGAGTAAATAATGTGTATTAAAGTGTATAATATTTAATAATTGTGAATATTTCTTTTACAGTGCCCATAAGTTCATTAACTATATATAGAAGTTCAAGCTATTGAGTTAGTCCAGAAGTTTTACAATACACATAGCTAATAAAGAAAGACCAGATATTTGTATTTGTTCCATTGTTCTTTAATAAAAAGCTTTTCTTTTTGATGTTTGATTTGTTTATGTCGCGTAGAACATTCCATGGTGCATCAGCGCCCCCTAGTGATGACAGAAGTGCATGCTTCATGAGTTTGTATCTTTCATATACGGTCTATCAATGCACGGACTGTAAATATTGAATGTATGGTATCTCTATGTAATACATTATCCACCATGAAGTAAGGCCAAAACAGGAAGTGTGTGTGCGGCTTGTATACAGTCTATGGTCTTAACAAGTCATATTTTTGACTTAACCGTGCCTTCAATTTAATTCAATTATTTTTTATTTTTCAAAATGCCAACAAGCTGAGGTTGGTAAATACCTTGTTATTATCATAGATCCATGTTTGTAAAAGGGAACACCATATATACCGTAAACAGTAGATGTAAAATTATTAATTATTATTAATGTGACAATTTATAACTTTATACATTTCTTAACCATTTTCTAAACATTATATCCGTGTCTATTACATTAAAATATCGAATATAAAACATAGACGGTAAATATTGATAGAAATACATAATGAGATAACTTCTGTCGACGTCATCAAACTGCGACCCGTTTTCTTCCGGTTTTGTAATGCACGCCGCTGATCATGGCGGGTCCGTGGTTGTCCGCGATCAGGACGTGGAGTACAGTCTGTTCGGGCGTGTCTGCGTCTGAAACCCTGCGGTTCCATCACTGCAAGCGCCTGTCCTCCACCGCGGCGCATTTAGCACGGATGCCCTGGAGGGGGACGCCCGGGAACGAGGTGAGTTTGTGCGGTCGTGACGCCGGTTCAGGGAGGGAGCGTTCGAACTCGGAAGGTCACAGGCATCAGCTGTCACTTACACCTTTACACATGGATCTACAATCACGCACATCATAAATTACATCCATATCATCAGGCTGCTCGCAATCGTACTGTTTATGGTGTTTCGTGTTGAGTAGGTTTAGTGTGTAATTCCTTGTGGTAAGTTGGTAAGATCTGTGAAGAAAGGTCAAGAATCTACCTGACCTTAAAACTTGACCCTCCCTCATAACTTTAGTGTTACATGTGTTTGTGCGTCAGAAATCCATTAATTCTGATTCATTTATTCAATTATCCACTGTTCTCTGACGTAAACGCTACTTCCACTTTGCTCTCTGTTTGCCTGTTGTTTTATTATAAATATTTGAATAAAATTACACGTATTTTATTCTAGTTATTTATTAACATTTATGCACATTGGGCATCCCCGGATGGCTCCTTGGTTATTATTGCATTTCCTGTTTTTGAGCTGTTCGATTTTCTGATCTGTTGTGCGGGAATCGACAACTTTATGAATTCCTTCGATATGACTGCTGTTGTGAATTGCAGCTGGTTTCTTGTTGGATAAATGAGTTTACAATCTTTTTTTTCAGGTGCAGCCATCATTACTGCCGCAGCAAACATTGATTACCTCACAAAAGATTTCTGTTTTCCACCGGTGAGTACATACTTTCACATGCAATCAACTTGATAAAAGATTCACAAAACATTCTGGACACTTGTTTTAACGGACTAATTATTATTATGTTTTTCTCCAGGCATAAACCAAAATTCCTACATCCAACGGTTCAGTGTTGTAGACCAATACACAGTGATGCAAAGCCTAAAGACCCGTTCTCCTTGGCACAGGGCGACTTGACAACTTTGTACGATGACATTAAAAAGGTAGGATCGTTTTCTATTCAAGTAAACAAAAACCTGAAGCCGGATTCACCTGCAACTCCAGAATGTCCACTGAATAACGTCACTTTACTTTATCTACTAATTTTCCTGCCCTATATATACAGTTTATAACTCCGCACTAGATATATATAATTAGTTTTTACTGGTATTGAAGTATTTACAGTATTTACAGCTAGTTAAGACACATAGCTAACACTTATTTTGTATATTTTGTGTGCTCCCTTTGTGCTCTCACTACTGTCCTGTCTGTGCGCTGCAACATTGACATTTCCCCTCTGTGGGACGAATAAAGGAACTCTTATCTTTTTGAAAATGTCATTGCTCTTCTGGTCGCAGGAGCTGTTTGTCGGCACAGAACTCAAGTCTCTCTGCGATTACTACTTTGATGGCAAAGGGAAAGCCATCCGACCAATGATTGTTGTCCTTATGGCTCGTGCAATGAATATACACAACAACAGAGACGGGTGAGACGAGGATATGTGGTTATTTGAATTTAATCACTAAATTATACTCTGTACTGTTAAACTCGTGAGCTTGTTAATGAATGGCAATGTCTTAAATGTTAAATTTCAGTATATTCAAGTATAATTAACGAGTCGTCAACCTGCAGTACTTTCTGGACTATAAGGTGCACCTGTGTATAAGTCACAGCACATGCATTTGAAAATAATGTCTACACATAGATCGGATTGAACTGGAATAGAAGCTGCAGGTTCTCATGTTGGAATGTAGATGACTGTTTTATCTGGACATTTACTTAATGTTTAACACCTTAACCGTTAGCTTCCACGACTTCATCACCTTCATCTACAGTATTTTGACAATAAACAAGTGTCCTACAGCTACTAAAACTTGTTGGAGTTGAAATAATAAGTCCATAAACTCTGCTCTGACAATAGCCCACTTTACCACAATATAAAAACACATATTAGCCTCATCGGTTTATAAGCCCCGGAGTTCAAAGAAGAAAGTAATGGCTTATATTCCAGAAATGACGGTAATTTGAAAAGCTCAGAACATCCTGAATCCAGTCAAAACCGTTTTACTCTCCTTGTTGTCGGCTTTCAGACTGGTTTAGATTTCCGTCCCGTCAAATGTTCTCTAAGTCTGAAACACGGACAAGGCTCTGCTCAGTGGCATCAACGTGAACGTGTTTGTTTGTGGCGTTCTCGTAGCGACCTGATTCCCGGACAAAGAGCCATCGCCATGATCTCGGAGATGATCCACACGGCCAGCCTGGTGCACGACGACGTCATCGATGGGTCGGACCAGCGCCGGGGCAAACGGACCATCAACGAAGTGTGGGGGGAGAGAAAGGTGCGCAGTGACCGGCCGTGGCTGCGTTCTCAACAGTTGTGCACGGTTTGAAATGAAGATTTGAACGTCTGATGGGTGTGTGTTTTGCTCGTTAGGCGATCTTAGCCGGAGATTTCATCCTTTCAGTCGCCTCGATGGCTCTGGCTCGGATCGGGAACATCTCAGTGGTGAAAGTGCTGTCTCAGGTCATAGAGGATCTAGTACGAGGTGAGAGAAACTGCTTTAAAGGAACCCTGTGCTCCAAATGAAAAACACGTCGACCAATAACAAATGTGACCTTTTTAAGAATATTTACCTCCACCAAGTTTTTGAATTGTTATCTTAGGCTAAGAACTTGACTTATAAATGTCCCGCCTTCCTGGGGAGGTGTTCTGGGCACGTCCCACCGGGAGGACCCGGGGAAGACCCAGGACACGCTGGAGGGACTATGTCTCTCAGCTGGCCTGGGAACGCCTTGGGGTCCCCCCGGACGAGCTGGAGGAAGTGTGTGTGGATAGGGAAGTCTGGGCGTCTCTGCTTAGACTGCTGCCCCCGCGACCCGGCAACGGATAAAGCGGAAGAAAATGGATGGATGGATGGATGGATGGTCGATAAGGGACAAAAAGGGGTTTGAGCGGGAGTTGGGGTTCACTTTGAAAGACCACATATTGTCCTGCGACGCTACCGTAGTACTGTAGATTACAATGTATGATCTCAATGCTAGATGGGAATAAAAACTACCTTGTACCTTTTTAAATAACGTATTATTCAACTACGTTTTTTGCATAATAATTTTCTTACTGACTCGCCATTTTGACTTTGCATACAAGGTGAGTTCATGCAGTTGGGCTCGAAGGAAAACGAGAACGAGCGATTCAAGCACTACCTGGAGAAGACCTTCAAGAAGACGGCCAGCCTCATCGCCAACAGTTGCAAAGCAGTATGTACGTTCTGTCTTCGCATGATGCCAGAAGGACACATTTGCATCTGCAGCTTAACTTCATTTGATTCATGTCTGTTTGTGTGTTTTTAAAGGTGTCAATCCTCGTTAGTCCTGATCCAGAAGTCCATGAAATTGCTTTCCAGTACGGACGAAATGTTGGAATAGCTTTTCAGGTTGGTGATGGTGATTGTGTGAGCGTCGATATGTTTGGTACAAAATGTCTGGAGTAACGTTGTCTCCGTGTTGCAGCTGGTTGACGATGTCTTGGATTTTACGGCAGAGGTCAGTCAGTTGGGGAAGCCCACAACGGCAGACCTCAAACTGGGCCTGGCCACTGGACCGGTTCTGTTCGCATGTCAACAGGTACCAATCATATTTTACACACTCCTCAGGCCCCGGGGCTTTGAATGATGAAGGATTGTACTGTTGGCTAATAAAACAATGAGAATTTATGCAACATCCACAAAACCGGTGAAGTTTCAGAAATGTCTTTTAGCACAAAGTCCTCTGTCTCCTTGGTCTCTCTCTTTCTCTTCATCTCCTTTGTTTCTCTTTCTCTGTCTGTCTCTCTTGACTGATCTATCTTAATGTTTATAGTAGTATTTTTATACTTGGCTTTTTTCTATTTTTACTTTTAGAACTTGTTTGCACCGAGAGCCAAAGTAAATTCTTAGTTTGTGATTTCCTGTTACTCACAGTGGAACCTGTTTCCAAACTGTGTAGTCAAACCCCAAAAAGCCGGCTTTGTCTGGATTGATAAAGTATTTTTGCGTTCCGTCCTGAATCGGACTTTATGTGGACACTGGGCCTAAGATGTTTTTCTCTGCAGTTTCCTGAGCTCCATGCGATGATCATGAGGCGTTTCAGCTCCAAAGGAGACGTAGATCAGGCTTGGCAGTACGTTCTTCAGGTACCGTCTTTGTTAATGTTCTGTCGTGTGCATAAAGCAAACCAAAGATCTCACACAGTCTCTGTCTCCAGAGCGACGGCGTGCAGCAGACCCGGTTCTTGGCCCAGCGCTACTGTCAGGAGGCCATCAGACAGGTCAGCCTGCTGCGGCCCTCACCGGAGAGGGACGCCCTGATCCGACTCACAGAGATGGTGCTCTCCAGAGACAAATGAACCTGCCCTGCCAGGCTACTCTTCAGGCAGCTACCGGAGCCTCAGGCCGGGCCCAGGGCACCTCCAGTCGGGACAGAGCTGGAGAACCTTCAGGCCCACGTGCAGTGCCCTAGCCTGGGAGACGAGAAACTATCGAGGGTTCTTTGGACTGGTGCGTCTAGAGCTTTGTACCGAGAGGGAATTTCACTTGAATTCAAAGTGGACTGAGAATATATAAATATATATATTGAATTGAAGTGAATGACATCTGTATATTTAAAATGTGTGGCACCACAGCTCAAACCTTAATACTGAAACTACGAGAACTCTCAGTGCAGTCATTTTCATGGCTCTCATTCAAATAAATAAAATTCTGTGAAATATCTAAATTTATAAGGATTTTACTTGTTTATAAATGTTAAAACTGGTGAATATATCTTGAATTGCAGTAAAAGTTGGTTTAAAGGCTGCAAAATACAAATTGTCATTAAACAGTTTTTTTATGGTGACTTTCTGAACCAGAATCCTGAAGTTTAAATGTCATAGGTTAGTTGCCAATTAACCAGAAATGGCTACAATGGCTTTGAAATTAACATTTAAATGAATAAAACTTAGAACTCTTCGCATTTCAAGAATAAGAATTTCGTTAAAAAAATACATTTACAGCAAGTCAAAGGTACACGAGCTGAGTAATGACGCTTCCAAACCTGTCAAAGTGACTGCTCTGGGAGTCCTGTTCAAAGTACTGTATACATTTGCCTTTTTGCTCTGGTCCGGCCGACATGTCCGAGCTGCATTTATCCGTCCACAAAGGCCAAACATCTACAACCTGTGCTCTCAATAAATCACTTTTGTTTTTTTTTAAGTCTGCTCTAATCATTTATTAATAACACACAGGTTAAAATCAATCCAAACACACAAATGTACATATAGTTGTTTATTATAAAAGACTGTACATTAAATTTTCAATCGACACATTATATACAACATGAAGGGCTGAAATAACTTTAAATTCCACCTTTTTCATTGGTTTTTGAAAGCAAACTGGGCGAGAAGCAGGAGGGAGAAGCCATGTTTGCACCTGAGAGACTGTGGTTGAGAATGATTGTGAGAAGTTAGTTATTTGTGGATCAGAAAGTCAATTGGATTTGACACAAGTGCAACGACCGCAGCAGAAGTGGTCAGTTTCAGTAGGGACCACCTGCTGTTGCTAATTATTAACAAGGGAATTGGTAAAACAAAAAATATTGCAGCTAAAGTTAAAAATGTCGTAATTGGCAAGGACTAATTTCAGATATTTCAAAGTCTTAACTGGGAAATGACCAAGTGATAACTGCTCAACACTGAATACTCTACTTCTTGGCTTTGATTTTGTATTTCCAGCTGTAAAAACATAAACAAGAATCACTTATCTCCTTTAAAATACAGTGATGTGACAACCGTCTGAAAATGCCGAACGAAAAAGGAATGTGTTTAAAAAAAAAAAAAAAAGGTTTTGAATGAAATAATTTAGAAAAAAAAGTATGTATATCTTCAGCACCTTTAAAAACAATGTATTAATTAATATACAAAAAAATGGCAACACATTCAGGTTACATAATATCTTATACTTCTGCATGCTTCGACAGTTTCTAGGCCTTTGTAAAGTCTGTGTGAGGGTCGCTTCCATATTCCACGTTAGGGCACTAAACCAGAACGTCCCCCCCACCTCAGAACAGTTGTACATTTAAAGCTGGGGTATCTAACTCCTTGTGCATGTGTGTCTCAACAGAAAGAGTCTGGGGATACGGTACATTTTAGCGAATAAAGCAGACCCGAACATGCTTCTTTTTTAACTTTTCCGTCTGAAAAACTCGACCGAATGATGTGAGAGAGGCCAAAAAAATACATGTAAAAACTGGAGATGGAAGCAAACCGTTTTGTCAGCGAGAAAAAACTGACCACGAACAGGTACACTGCAAAAGATGACAGAATTAAAGACAAAAAAAATCTCAAATTTGGCTAAATGTATCTAAATATGAGCACATTTTGACTGCCTTAAAACAAGATTTTCCAGTGGAACAAGAGAAATGGTCTTGTTTTAAAAAGATACAAGATATTTTTCTTTTGGAATGAGAAAATAAAGCAATAGTTCTTGAATCAAGTCAAAATTGCTTGTCTCATTGGCAAATCTCATTTTAAGACAAGTCAAGTTAAAAAAAACTCGATTCTAGCAATTATCATCTCATATTTGATCATTTTTTGCAGTTGTAAAGTGGTTCGAGGTCGTTCTTCAGAGTGGCTGAGCGCTCACTTAAGACATGGAGTGAGGAGCTCGGAGTAGAGCCGCTGCTTCTCCACGTCCGAGAGAGGAGCCCGTTAAGGTGGCTCTGGATGGATTGTGTTGTGTGTTTGAAAAGTCAGGTACCCCAGCTTTATAGCCTCTTGTCTGGAGAAACTGTGATACTGTATATTGGACATTCACTGCATTGACTGAAGTAACCTGGAGCTGTTATTTACACAAACGTCCCCTGGTGCCACTTCCACACACATCGAAAGTTTATTTGATCCGTTCGATACTTTTGTTCATAATTAGAAGAGTCCCATACTTTAATAACTTTGTCTGTTTACATAATTCCACACTTAATCGTCCCCCGTTTGCCCGTAGAACACCAAAATAAACTTTAAAAAGAGAAACATTCGGTCATATCCAAAGAAGCTAAGTTAGCGCTAGCCTGTGGCCGAGACAAATCTACAGGAGCGAGACCTCGAAAGCAATTATTAGTAGGTTCTTGGATATTAGAATAAACGTTATGTTCAAGCTTGGAAAGAAAAAATTGGCTTTAAGTGCGATTTTCTTGACTCAAAGACAGGATAAAAACAAAAAAAGTTTTAAATGAATGATGGAAATGTAAAACTGGGGCTGCTTCCGACATTCCTGGTTTAGTCTTTAGTCCCAGTGTTCCAGAGTCAAATACTTGGTAACAATTAGCAGGTTAGCCCTCACTAATTAACTGCTAAATAGTGTATAATGAATTGGTATTTATTAAGCACTTATTAGTCCTTATTGTACATGGCCTTATCCAACGTCTAAGTAGTAACTGACACTGCCCCATGTAGGTAAGGGGTACCGTTAGCATTAGCGTTAGAGTTAGTGTTAGGGTTGGCATTAGGGTAAGGGCTACGGTTAGCATTAGCATTGGCAATAGCATTAGGGTTAGGGTTGGCAATAGGGTTAGCATCAGGGTTGGCATTAGCATTGGCAATAACATTAGGGCTAGCATTAGGGTTGGCAATAGGGTCAGTGTTAGCGTCGGGGTTCGCGCGACGGTTTGCATTAGCATCGGCAATACCATAAGGGCTAGCATCAGCGTTTTGGGGTTAGCGTCAGGAATAGGGTACACTAATTACCACTTAGCTAGCTGTAAATTAGTGGGGGGCTACTCTAAAAGGGTTACCAAATACTTCTTTGTGAAATAACTCAAAAATTCCTAATTCCTGCTGCTCAAGTCCTGTTGGTTCTTGGCTCCGGTAGATTCCCCTCTGTTGGCGTTTGTTGGTCCCTCTTCAGTCTGCGTAGTGCATGATGCTCTCCACGTAGTTTCCGGGGAAGAGGCCGGTGACGCCGCCGCTCACGCCTTCGTACCAGCCGTCGTCGTTCTTCTTCACCACGTAAATGATGGCGCCCTCCATGAAGCTCAGCTCGTCGTCCTTGTCTTTAGAGTAGTCGTATATGGCCACCACTGGGAAAGAAAGCCAGGAAGAGAAAAGATTGTTTACGTTTTTTAGTCGTTCGATAAGAAAATGAGACTTAAAAAGTATAGTGACGTAATGCTCCCGGCCTGTAACTTTGTTTTTGGCTTTGTCTGTGTACGAGATTAGAAAGAGATCAGACTCAGACCGGAGAGACCAGAGAAAGACCGGAAGGAGACCAGAGAGAAACCAGAGAAAAATACCAGCGAGGGATACCAGAGAGAGAGAGACCAGTAGAGACAAGAGAGGGAGCGGCCAGAGAGCGAGACCAGAAAGAGACCGAAGAAAGAGTTGCGAGAGAGAGACCAGAGAGAGACCAGAGAGAGAGAGACCAGTAGAGACAAGAGAGGGAGCGGCCAGAGAGCGAGACCAGAAGAAAGAGTTCCGAGAGAGAGACCAGAGAGAAACCAGAGAGGAGACCAGAGAGAGAGACCAGAGAGAGAGACCAGAGAGAGAGACCAGAGAGAGAGACCAGAGAGAGACCAGAGAGAGACCAGAGAGAGAGACCAGAGAGAGAGACCAGAGAGAGACCAGAGAGAGACCAGAGAGAGAGACCAGAGAGAGAGACCAGAGAGAGACCAGAGAGAGACCAGAGAGAGACCAGAGAGAGAGACCAGAGAGAGAGACCAGAGAGAGACCAGAGAGAGACCAGAGAGAGACCAGAGAGAGACCAGAGAGAGAGACCAGAGAGAGACCAGAGAGAGACCAGAGAGAGACCAGAGATCAGATAAATACCAGATGGAGAACAGAGAGAGAGAACAGAGAGAGAGAACAGAGAAAGACCGGAAGGAGACCAGAGAGAAACCAGAGAAAAATACCAGCGAGGGATACCAGAGAGAGAGAGACCAGTATATGAGACAAGAGAGAGAGAGACCAGAGAGAGGCCAGACAGAGACCAGAGAGAGACCAGAGAGAGAGAGACCAGTATATGAGACAAGAGAGGGAGCAGCCAGAGAGCGAGACCAGAGGAAGAGGTCAGAGAGAGACCAAAGAGAGAAACCAGAGAGCGAGACCAGAGAGAGAGACCAGAGAGAGATTCCAGAGAGAGAGACCAGAGAGAGAGACCAAAGAGAGAAACCAGAGAGCGAGACCAGAGAGAGAGACCAGAGAGAGAGACCAGAGAGAGACCAGAGAGAGACCAGAGAGAGACCAGAGAGAGACCAGAGAGAGACCAGAGAGAGACCAGAGAGAGACCAGAGAGAGAGACCAGAGAGAGACCAGAGAGAGAGACCAGAGAGAGACCAGAGAGAGATTCCATAGTTGGCCAAACGCTTGATAGACTCTTGGCTCCTGTTACAGTCCCTCTAGGCCAGGCATGTCAAAGTCAAATACATCAGAGGGCCAAAAAAAAATGTTTGCTACGCGCCGAGGGCCGGACTGGTTCAATGTTTCTCAACATCCAGAGGCAGTGCCGGTGACACCTGTTGGCTCGATAAAATATGCTCCAAAGCCAATCCTCATACTGTACATATTAGATGTAATAGACATCTGAAAACATGAAAATAGTAAAAAAAAAAAAAGCTCAAACTTGGTGAAATGTAAAAGAGCAGTCTGGACCTCTTTTTGGGGCGTTTTTTGATTAAATCTGCAGAATGGATTATACTTTGGGAAATACAAGTGGATATTCTTCTTCAATGAACAGTTACGGAGAGAAAGCGACTAAGCAAGGATGGGGAAAGTCTAATTTGTTGGAGCAGCAGAAGACGAAAGGTAAAAAACAAATACAGACTGATTTATTTTGTGCCCATATTATGCGTTATATCTTTTTAATGCAAAGTCTGATATCGTTTACACTTACATATAAATATAGCTGAGAAAATAATCTTTAAAATGATAAATAGCTTGTGGCTTATGAAGTTCAAAATACATCTGCTATTGCCAGCAGATGTATTTTCTTCCTCGTTTGCTCCCGCCGGCGGGGGCTAGCGAGCTTAAGGGGTCAATACATTACCTCAATGGCAGGCAATGTCCCGGGGGCCATAGATAATTCATTCGCGGGCCGGATTTGGCCCGCGGGCCTTGACTTTGACACATGTGCTCTAGGCTAACCCTGTGTGACTAATGTCCTCAGACCTTTCTCCACGTAGTTGGTCGGTGCCCATTGTGGATCCCCGTCGGCGTAGGGGTCGCTGTAGTGCACCACGGCGGCGTCCTCCTCCTCGTAGTCCACCGGGGGAGGTGGGGGAGGGGGAGGAGACTCGTCGAACATGGGCATGTCGTCAGGGGGCGGCGGAGGGGGCGGGGTCGGGGCATCTGCAACTAAAAGACAAGTGTTACAAAATCTGCCACAAAAACTCCAGCGGAATGACTCGAATCCAGGAAATGCTTGATTTGAGGAGTTTGAAGAGACCATAGGTTGCGTTCATGTTGTAGATTTCTATTTCAGTTTGAGGCAGGGGCTGGTACAAGTCAACGGGAAATAATTTTTTTTTTTTAAGAAAATTTGCTAAATCTCCCATGCTAGAGACACGAGAGAGAGACCAGAGAGAGACCAGAGAGAGACCAGAGAGAGACCAGAGAGAAACCAGAGAGAAAGACCAGAGAAAGAGACCAGAGAGAGACCAGAGAGAAACCAGAGAGAGACCAGAGAGAGACCAGAGAGAGACCAGGGAGAAAGACCAGAGAGACCAGAGAAAGAGACCCGAGAGAGACCCGAGAGAGACCCGAGAGAGACCAGAGAGAGACCAGAGAGAGACCAGAGAGAGACCAAAGAGAGACCAGAGAGAGACCAGAGAGAGACCAGAGAGAGACCAGGGAGAAAGACCAGAGAGACCAGAGAAAGAGACCCGAGAGAGACCCGAGAGAGACCCGAGAGAGACCAGAGAGAGACCAGAGAGAGACCAGAGAGAGACCCGAGAGAGACCCGAGAGAGACCCGAGAGAGACCCGAGAGAGACCCGAGAGAGACCCGAGAGAGACTCGAGAGAGACCCAAGAGAGACCAGGGAGAGAACATACTTGACATGTGTTGATAAACGTTTTTGTTTCGTGTGGATAGGCCCAGGGATTACAGAAAAATTAACTATAAGTCTGGCGTTACCATAGTTACCAAGACTATGGAGACACGAAAATTAGCTGCTAGGATAATAATTCTGGCATATTTACAGAAATGCTCATTAATATGCACTGTCCCTGTAATAAATAAATAAATAAACTTTTCAGCTGCCCTCCACCTTGTGATGTCACATGAACGCAGCCTATGGTGGAGTAACAACTTAAATGCAGATAAAGTCATCCAATCCAACACTTCACAACTGTTACAAAACCTCCAAATCTCCTCAAATCAAGTCTTTCTCCAGGACTCAGCAGGACATTTCCAACTGGATGGAGAGATAATCCTTTTTGCGCCGTCATGCTTGATAACAGTCAGACACTACAGTGAGTGAGTTAAATTAAAATACAGAATGGGTTAGCATTTTTACTCTTACATTTCACACCACATGCGTTTTGTGAGTATTGAGTGGGTTGTGAGTTAGTGAGGTTGTGACAGACAGAAATGGTTATTATTTACTCTGCATACCAGGATTACCGATACAAACTCGTTATGTTGACGGATGTTCCACCTCAAATCTGTGACGAGACTGGTATCGGGGGACGCGAGACTGTTTACCAGCTGATTACAGGAATGGTTACAATAACGCAGGCACTTTCTGATGGTCTATATCTTACAAGGGATGGATTAAACAGCAGTAAGGCTTTGTCGCCAGCAGAGGGCAGCACAGCAAATCCAATACATAACCTTAGACATTCCTTAACTTTAGGTTAAACAATAACATTTTGACGGTCTTTGTCAATGGAACCTGTCCTAAAATTACTCTACTGTGAATTCAGACGAAAGCTGGATGTTCCATGTAAAAAGTTTGTTTTAAGAACGTCAGAATGTTTTCAAATCAAGATAAAAACTATTACTATGTTGTGCTTCAACTGTCTAAAGGAGTAGCTCACTTTTGTCTCTCCGGGGGAAAGGTTGGAGACCCGTGTAATTCTCCATACATGACCTTAATGTTACATTACTGTAAAACAAAATCAAAATTCTGCAGCTTGAGTCCTGACAAGAACCACAAAATACGATCACATCAGTCCAGTTCTCAGGTCTCTGCTTCCTGTGGCTCAGAGACTTTACAGCAGCTCTGCTTGCTGTGTACAAGTACATCTTTGACATGTTAGTGCCTTATGAACCTTGTCGGACAGGGACTGGCCTCCTGCTGGGACTCTGAGGAGCACAGGGACTGGCCTCCTGCTGGGACTCTGAGGAGCACAGGGACCGGCCTCCTGCTGGGACTCTGAGGAGCACAGGGACCGGCCTCCTGCTGGGACTCTGAGGAGCACAGGGACCGGCCTCCTGCTGGGACTCTGAGGAGCACAGGGACTGGCCTCCTGCTGGGACTCTGAGGAGCACAGGGACTGGCCTCCTGCTGGGACTCTGAGGAGCACAGGGTCTGGCCTCCTGCTGGGACTCTGAGGAGCACAGGGACTGGCCTCCTGCTGGGACTCTGAGGAGCACAGGGACTGGCCTCCTGCTGGTGCCCAGAGTCAGAACTAAAAATGTGAGACAGGCTTCTACGCTGACAATATTCAAAAAAACAAGTCTGTTTAGTTGCAACAACTGAAGGATTGTACTGTGATTATTTAATGTTAACGTCTTGTATGAATTTATCGTTTCTTTTCTTGTTTTGTTGAGCACATCAAGTCGCCATGTGTGACTATGAACTGTGCAATACAAATACATAGAATGGGAAACGGCGTGTCTAAGAGGGTCGCTCTTAAACACGCCGTTTGTATTGCACAGTTCATAGTCACACATGGGGACTTGATGTGTAATGTGAGATGAGTTAGACACCCCTCGGCCGTGCGTTCATATGGTCCGAGTTCATAATGCTTTGAATGGACAGTCGGACGGAGCCGAGGAAGTCACTCACGGAAGAACAGAAAGCATGCGGAAAAGCTGGAGAGGAAAATCTTTGCGACCACTTCACTTACTGCTCTCCTGCATCCTGGCCACAAAGCCGGTCAGAGGGATCTGTGGAGTCAGCTGAGGCATGGGGGGCGGAGGGGGGGCCATGGGCACTGCACGCCACAGAGAAGGAGAAGAGACACACACAGGAGGAGACAAAATACGTGATCAGAAAGAGAGCGCTTTGCAAAGAGGCAGTTGTGAGGTCACTGGAGGTCTGTGACTGCGGCGGAGGGATCACCCAGGCCACGGGATAAAGCAGGATTACGCACGAATTCTGTCAATCGGGCGATTTCTGAGCCGGGATTGTTACAGAAGGTGGTGGTGCAGCGGACGGACAGGAAATAAAAAAGACGTAAAAAGCGTGGTGTGGCAGAGTGGCAAAGCTTGTGTCTGAGTAGAATTAACAATAAATAGAAAATGGCTGAATTAGCAGACTATACTAAAAGGTACAGTTACATAAGGAGACAATGTTGTCGCTAAATGATTCCCATTTTGCTGTAATAAGAATGCTACTGAGACCAGAGAGAGAAAACCAAAGAGGGAGACCAGAGAGAGACAAGAAAGAGACAAGACAGAGACCAGAGAGAGACCAGAGAGAGAGACCAGAGAGAGAGACCAGAGAGAGAGACCAGAGAGAGACCAGAGAGAGAGACCAAAGAGAGATACCAAAGAGAGATACCAAAGAGGGAGACCAGAGAGAGACAAGACAGAGACAAGACAGAGACCAGAGAGAGAGACCAGAGAGAGAGACCGGAGAGAGAGACCAAAGAAAGACCAGAGCGAGACCAAAGAAAGTCCAGAGAGAGACCAAAGAGAGACCAAAGAGAGATCAGAGAGAGACCAGAGAGAGACCAAAGAAAGACCAGAGAGAGACCGAAGAGAGAGACCAGAGAGAGACCATAGTTGACATGATGACATCTGATTTGTTTTGTTTTCTTTGAATGTACAGTATTGTTTTCAGAGTTTTGCCTGTCTTCTTAATGATACCAAAGTTAGGTACCCCAGCTTTAACCAGCACAGCCTTCGCTGGACTCCTTACTTGAGTTCTGGCCGTAACCAGGAGTGCCCCCGTTGATGTGAGGCTGCTGCTGCTGCATCTGCTGCTGTAAGGAGAACTGCGAGGTGACCGAGGGCGCACGCCGGTACGTTCCCGTGGCCGAAACCATGGAGACGGACGAGTTGGCGGGGTTGTGGCGCGAGATCTGCCGCGACATGGTTCCGAACTGGGACATGGGGGCGGGGCCGAGACCAGGCCCTGGAACCACAGCTGCAGAAGAGGACAGAGAGAGGAGAGGAGAGGAGAGGAGAGGAGAGGAGAGGAGAGGAGAGGAGAGAAGAGAAGAGAAGAGAAGAAGAGAGAGACAGAGAGACAGAGACAGAGAAACAGAGAGAGAGAGACAGAGATTGAGACAGAGGGAGACAGACGGGGAGAGACAGAGAGAGACAGAGGGAGAGAGGGAGAGAGAGACAGAGATTGAGACAGAGGGAGACAGACGGAGAGAGAGAGAGACACAAAGAAACAGAGAGAGAGACAGAGGGAGAAAGACAGAGGCACAGAGACAGAGAGAGAGAGATACAGAGAGAGTGACAGAGAGAGACAGAGGGAGACCGAGACACAGAGAGAAAGACAGAAAGAGGGAGACAGAGAGAGAAAGAGAGAGACAGAGACACAGAGAGAGAGAGAGAGACAGAGACACACAGAGAGAAAAAGAGACAGAGCGAGAGAGACACAGAGAGAGACAGAAACAGAGAGAGGAGGAAGAAAGACATGAAAAGGTTAGCAAGCACGATGAGCACCCAAACTATCAACCTTTAAATGATTAGGATCAAAAAGCAGATCTCTTTCCTCGTTTTCATTTCAGAATCTGGATTTCTTTTGGCTCCTGCTGGGACTGGCACAGGGACTGGCCTCCTGCTGGTCCCAGAGTCAGGACTAAAAACTATGCTTTTATACTCTTGGACAATGCTTTCTATTAAACATGTGAGATTTGAGTCCCACTCTTGCAGGTTCGGAAGAGCAGAGCGATCATTAATCCAATAACGAGAGAGATTTAATTTAACATTAATTGCCCCCAGAGTGATCCACAGATGAAACCTGGGCACGTGATTCAGCAGAACAGGAGGAGAGAGAGAGAGAAGTGAAGCAGCCTTTTCTGTCTGCACAACACCACCGTGATCTACAGTATGTGTGGAGTATTTCCTGCTTGAATCTTGAGCGCTCTTTGACGCATGTGAATGGTTGAAACCCAGATTTGCACAAAAAAAAACATCACAGAAGTAACACAAATGTCACATAAATACGTTGAATTGAGCAATGACAGTCAGTTTTTAAAAAGGAAAAACCTGCAGATTATGACAGAGACGACATGCACATTGGTCCGATGAAGAGTAGAGAACCACCATCACCATTAAAGATGGCCGAAAGATTATTTTTTATATTCTGAAAATCTGAAGTTATGTCCACAGTGCAAGCTCAAGTGTATATGACCCCGTTTCCACCAGCCCTACTTGTCCCTACTCCACTGTACTCCATGACCAGATACTTAATTTTTATTTTTCTGAATTATTCATTTCTACAGGGACAGTGTGTAATGAAAAATAGCCAAAATGAGAGATGCATTGTACCAGGTTGTAGCAGGAGTGCTAATTTACAGCTGTTGTCTTGTATTGTTAGAATAGATGGACACATGGTTTACCCGCAGAAAACCAGTATGAACATTCCTTGGCAAAACATTGGCTTCCAGATCGGTTGGAACAGGGCCATGCAGGTACTACAAAAGTACTTGGTGCCAGTTGAACATGGCCGGTGGAAGTGCGCCCCATCAGGGTTGGGTAGAGTAGAGACATGTAGGGTTGGTGGAAACAGGGCGATAGTGACTTCATGCATTTTTGCTTGCCACTTTAAGCTGTGATTAAAAAGTTTTGTGTGAGTCTGCAGTGTGGACGTAAGAACCCCTTCACCGAGTTACACCACGATTACGAGCTCCACCACCACTGGTCAGCACCAGGTCCAGCAGGAGCCACTCTCACCTCCGGCTGCGAGAGGGGGAGGAGGTGGTGGTGGTGGTGCCATTGGAGGAGCTGATCCAGGCAGAGGCGGAGGGGGAGGGGGAGCTCCTGGGGGCCCTGGCATGAGGCTCACTGGAACAAGTGTCATTACATTTAAACAAGACGTGTACAGACTCGTCACAGCGCTCTTAGTGGTCAAATAAAGTCATTACAATCACACTTTTGTTGAAACAATCATTCTGTCAGTGACATGGATTACTGATGCAATCCACCTGCTGGAGTGTGTGCGATGCAACTTTTTCTTTGTGAATGTTTTTCACAAACATTTGCAACATGTTAAACGAGAGCCTCAGTCTGCTCTCTGATTGGATAATCTGATTAGGAAAAAAAATAGATATTGAGGACATCAAAATATGTCATGTGGCGCCACCTGCAGATGAAAGCCAGATCCCGTCAGGCCCTGTCCTCTGAAGCTAAGCAGGACAGGGCCTAGTTAGTACATTGATGGGATACCTCTGGGAACATTCTGCTCTAAAAGGCCCAAACTGGTTTCTTCCCTTCCTTAAACTTTGTACTTTTGTTCAGAAAAGGTCAATTATGATGTGTACATGTGACCAGAGACCTGGACACATATAAAAGATGTAGATGTCATTTAACATGAAAATATTACACAAAACAAACAGATAAACACTGTTTCCAGAACGACAGGATAAAACAACTCTGGATTGACTTTGAAGAAACATTTCTGCTTTTATGTGCAAAACCTCCCGAAATCTCATCCAAAATTTAAAGCTGTTTTTTTTGCGATTCTGAGCGGGGAGTCTCAGAATGTGGGTCTACTGTAGAGGCTCACGGAGCTGCAGGCCTGCCGCGGCTTGGCCTATTTACACAGTAGGACGAGAATCAGCTGAGCTCACAACACAATGGAGCAGAATAATCCCTCTGTCTGGTAAACATAAGCTTTGACAACCAGGAGAGAGCAATTTACACATGTGTCGCTGTGGCTTCTCTGCTGTGGGGTAATTCAATTGGTTTTCAGTAAGTGGTGCTAGACGAGCTCTTAATATAGTGTTTCATCATTCTAGCTTTTTAATATTCTATTTGGCAACAAGTGAAGAGTACACACTGTAAGAAATCCCTGTATATTTATTTATATATGCAATGCACCAAGAGTGGAGAGTATTGCCCCGTTTCCACCAACCCTACCCTACCATACTCTACTCTACTCTACAATACCCTACTCTACTCTACGCAAGGCAAAAGTATAGCCCTGTTTCACCTACTCTACTCTACTCTACTCTACGCAAGGCAAAAGTATAGCCCTGTTTCCACCTACTCTACTCTACTCTACTCTACGCAAGGCAAAAGTATAGCCCTGTTTCCACCTACTCTACTCTACTCTACTCTACGCAAGGCAAAAGTATAGCCCTGTTTCCACCTACTCTACTCTACTCTACTCTACGCAAGGCAAAAGTATAGCCCTGTTTCCACCTACTCTACTCTACTCTACTCTACGCAAGGCAAAAGTATAGCCCTGTTTCCACCTACTCTACTCTACTCTACTCTACGCAAGGCAAAAGTATAGCCCTGTTTCCACCTACTCTACTCTACTCTACTCTACTCTACTCTACTCTACTCTACTCTACTCTACTCTACTCTACTCTACTCTACTCTACTCTACTCTACTCTACTCTACTCTACTCTACTCTACTCTACTCTACTCTACTCTACTCTACTCTACTCTACTCTACTCTACTCTACTCTACTCTACTCCCTCCTCTTGGTAGAACTTTGACCGGTAAGACTATTAAACCAAATGTATTGAATTATTTTCGACCAATCAGGAAGCTACAGGGGTGAGCATGGGCGTGTCTAACCAGTGCTCGTCTTCGAAAAAAAAGTTTCTCTCTCTCCAATCAAAATTGACATTCCCTTTAATGAAACACGATCACCAGAGACATGTGTGCAGCAACCCTGGACAGAATAACCAAGTTTACCTGGTCCCGCGTTGGGGATGGAGGGCGTTGGCACGGCGATGGGAATTCCAATCCCACTACCGCTGTTCTCTCTGCTGCTGCTGCCCCCACTGCTGCCACTGAGGAGAGCAGACACACAAGGAGGAAGACTTTTATTAAACATTGATCCGTGTGTACTTCCTTAGACCAGGGGATTTCAACTCCCAGGGACCGGACTTTGGGTCAGATAAATGCAGGGACTCTTTACGCACAAAAATAGTCAATATAATTATTTGTTGAAAGAAATCTGCTAGCTCCAAACTTTTCATTAAGGTTAAGGCTAGTATGGGCCACTTTAGCTAACCAGACTTATTCATGGTCCGACAGCAGGGATTCGAAAACTGTTTTGCCTGGATTCAGGTTGTGTTTGGGGTGTTATATGTTAAAATTGGGGTATGATATTTCCAGATATCACATATATTCACACTGGAGCTACATTAATGCCATGTATGCAATTTGTGACACAATCAAAAACAAACGCCAAATGATGTTGACGACCGGATTCAAAATAATGAGGAATTAAAACATAAAAACAGGAGGAAAAAGCAGTAGAGAAAATAGAGAAATAGTGTGAATTTGTTTGAATTTGGAAGATCTCATAAACCTTTCCTTACATTTTTCACCTCTTTTATTGGATTTCTTTCTGTTATCGCGTTTAGAAGCCCTCTATCTCTTCTACAGCTTCAAGGCTCCACCTGACGCAACATTTCTGAAAAACCCCTTGTGCCTACATTTCATTTAGATGTAATATTGATTGAGTTATTTCATAAAAGGCGTCAATTACTTGTAGATAATAATCACCACGTTGATTTGTCGCTCATTGATTGCTGGTTGGTTCAATAAGGGCTCGATACTTCAATAGATTTGCAACAATGGGGATTTTTTCCACATATATTCATTGCAAATTTGAGCTAAGTGTTTGAATATGTTGTTTTTATAGCCAATCACTGCTTTGTTTGCCACTCAGGACACTTCTAAATGGCGTACTGGGACTGCATTGTAATTGTGTTTGCGACAGGAAGTACCATCAATGTTATTGTCTAGCTCATGATTTCTCTGCAGCAATCAATCACGCATTAAAGACAGCTATCACGACCAGCCTGTCAAGTTGGATTCTAGTTCTTTGTCTGCAAAACAGCGACATTTATGGGCATTAATCAACATTTATGGACATTGGTCATCCGCCCTTTATGGATCAATGACCAATGTGTTTTTTATCATTGCATTTCATCATTGCAAACGTGTTTAAACTGTTTGATTCTATGGCCACTGTTGTGATTTGGGGCTATACAAGAATACATTGAGGCTAACCTTTGGCGTCTTTCTCTATAGAATAACAAAACACAGCATTATTATCATTCTACCCCCCAGTTGCCCTGCCCCCTCCCTCCATTCAAAGCCAATCCCATTGTAGAAAACACTATCAATATGGTAGTAGTGGCCTTTCGAATGTAGGCCATGTTAGCAGTCCATGTATGCCAGCTCCCCCTCTTCTCCCGGTGTGACCCCAGGGGATTGTGGGTCGATTCCTGCGACGGCTAAATCCTTTCTTTGCCTTGATCTGGCGTCTCACCCGTCGTTCACCTGCGCTTTCTCCGTCGCTTTGATCCGTTGCACAATTGACCCGACCCTACCCCCCTCAGCTCTGCTTTTTGACCCCGCTCCCCCCGTCAGAATGGAGGCCCTGAGGCTGCGTGTTGGTATGAATGAGGCCGTATCTGCAGTAAGTGAGAATGTAAATACGTTTTTTTTAATATATATCAAATTCAATCCATTTCATTTTTTAAGACAAATGAATCTTTTTTCAGTAGGAACGAGGAGCACCTGCAGCACAAGATAAATGAAAAATAACTCTATACAAAAATACAATAAAATCTCTAACTTTAGCATAATAAAGAAGCAGATAGTATAGCCCTAAATCACAACAGAAGTTATCTCGGAGGACTTTACAAAGCTGTCGATTTGCCAACACAGATTAGAGAATCAAACACAGAGAATGCCATGTCCGTAAATGCTATTGTGTGTGTGTGTGTGTGTGTGTGTGTGTGTGTGTGTGTGTGTGTGTGTGTGTGTGTGTGTGTGTGTGTGTGTGTGTGTGTGTGTGTGTGTGTGTGTGTGTGTGGTATTTCTAACTACTACTCCCCCCTCTTTCCTCCTCTTTCGCGTTGATCTGTATTAATCCCTTGCTAACCTACTCATTCCTTCACAAACCCGTGTAGCTGTGACTCCGGGACGCGGCGAAGGCCATTGGATACAGGACAGTCACGCCGATAACTAGATAACTGCAGATTTTATCAGTCTCAGTTATATCTTATCCACTGTAAAATAAGACAATGTATCTACTGTCCTAAGATTTAAACAAAAACAAAACAGCAATGTATATACACAGACATATTAATATACATTGTGTGTGTGTTGTGTTGAATGAGTAAGAAAGGTTGGGTCCAAATAAAAGTTCGTCCAACCACTTTTCAAACTGCGTATTTCTATATATATTTTTAAATAGATAACAATCTTCTTCCTCTGCACTAAAGTCGCTAGATACATATTTTATTTTTTAATCTTTGCCAGATCAGACACTGGTGCCACGTCAACATTATAATAACCTGGTATTGGAATTTTAGACACACAATTATGTTTTTTAATAGTTTTATCATCAAAATCCCTCCTTGTTTAAGTAAAATACATTTAAAACGTGAAAAATGATGTGAAAAGTTGGCTGTAAACTTAACATTCAAAGCACACAGAGTTACCTTGACTTTTGTCTCTTGAACTGAAGGATTGCTGCTATAGAGTTGACACATGGCATTCCAACTTATCTTGTTTTCGGATTCATGATTGACTGTTGCGTCGGTGGCTCTTTCCCATGTGAGGCCTTTGCTCCAAGTTCAGAATGACAAAACATTACACTTTTGTTGTACTTAAGTTATGCCCTCAATGCACTTCCTGTGTATATATACGAACACCACCACTGTCCTTGTTATTGTCAGGCCCCGGCGCTTACAATTCTGCCTTTAAAAAGAAGATTAAAGGCCCAGGCAGACGCTGGTATTGAATTTAAACCTGAGCTGGAGATGGCAGAGGCCGATGAGCTGAATAAGCACAAGGAGCGCGGTCTGAGAGTCGGGATAATCAGATAGCACCATCGCAGCAGAGCGGACAGTGGTCACGAGGCTGCAGGGACGTGGGTCTGGCTAGAGACCGCGTTGCCAGATAAGATTTGTACTTTATGAACATTAACACGTTGTAGGGATGAGACTGGATACATCAAAACACTGCAACTTATCAATTACAGAAATAAAGATAGCCCTGAAAATGTCATTCTGACTGTATGCAGTGCTGCTGGAGAATGAGCTGCAACTTTTTCTCAAGTTCTTTTAGCTCTGTGGCCTATAAAGCGATGCAGTCAATGTATATAATTTCATTTACTCAGTGCGTCCCCTTGGAGAGCAGGAAGGGAAAGCAGAGAGAGCAGAAAAGACATGAAATTACACTTGTTTTTATGTGGAAAGAGAGACTCGCAGGGCTCTTGTTCGGACGAAAACGAGAGAAATACATTGTTTTTAAGACTTTTAGTAGACTTTCTGTGGACACAAACAGTACAGGTTTTCTATGCAAGTAAAACGTAGGTACCCTAGCTTTAATTTGACATGTTTGCCTCTAAAAAGTTCCCAGAGAGTCCCACCATTTACCTGCTCTGGAGAGTCAATAATTACAATACATTTCTGTGTGTTTTGCCAGTCAGCATAACAGGCTTTTAGCTAATGAGACGACTGACGACACACACACACACACACACACACACACACACACACACACACACACACACACACACACACACACACACACACACACACACACACACACACACACACACACACACACACACACACACACACACACACACACACACACACACACACACACACACACACACACGAAAAGTTGTCAGTGAACAACAAACGCAGGCTTTTGTGAAGTCGGTGGATGGTAATGCTAAAAACTGCTGAAACTCGGGCTACGGATTAATCCAGTGACTAATGGGTCTGAGGAGGCAATTTCTAGTGTTACGGATGAGGGTTGAGTTTCAAGGTGTAGCAGAACATTTCCCAGCATTAGTCAGGCTCAGTGAGAAGGTGAAGTCTGCATCCACAGGAGAATAGAATGCCACAAAATGCATGAGCTGTGGATCTGTCTGGTTTAGGTGTGGTTTTTTATTAATAATTCTATTCAAAATGCGTATAAATGATATCAGAGTCTAGGGGTTTTTCATACTAATTCTGATACGGCTTCGAAAACTTTGGTGCCATCTCCAAGTGAAGGCCAAATCCTGTCAGACCTTTGAAGCGAAGCATGTCAGGTAGAGCTGCAACTAACGATTATTTTGTAATCGATTAATCTATCGATTATTTTTACGATTAATCGAGTAATCGCTTGGCTGTGAATTGTGTAGAAAAATTTAATTTTTTCATCACAAAAAGCTAAAGTGGCAACACTCGAGGACGTATTGATGGCGTAAACTTAAAGTAAATGTTTGTAACAGGCTCTTTGAGCTAATTCTGCTATCTGATTGGATGAGACAGACAGATATTCATGAAATTATAAAAACAAAGTCGGTTTTAATCAAAAATACTACATTTTCATGTCATTTTTGCTCTGTTTGAGTCCGTGTGAACCAGAAAACGATTAATCGATTACTAAAATAGTTGTCGACTATTTTAATAATCGATTAGTTGTTTCAGCCCTAATGTCAGGGCATGGTTAGTACTGTGATGGGAGACCTCTGGAAACACCGGCTGTAAAGAGCCAAATTGTCGTTGTATTCTTAGGCAACACACTTCACCCACGTTGCCTAGAATGAGTCTGGTATGTGTGTGTGTGAGTGGTTGGTGGTGGTCAGAAGGGAAGATGGCACAGAAAGGGCCATTTTTACCCAGTGATTTTTTGTTACTGTGTGTGTGTGTGTGTGTTGGTGTGTGTGTTGGTGTGTGTACCTGTGTGTGCGTGCTCTCTGGTTGAGCGAGGCCGTGCGTCCGGGGCTGTTCTGCCCGTGCTGGCTGCCCAGGCGTCCAGGACTCGTCATGTAGTCGTTGGGCACCGTGGGAGGTTTCACTGGTTCTAGGGTCTTGTACGACGTGTTGCGTCTGTATGGAGCACACAACATAAGAAAAGTCATTTCTTTTTGCTCAGCCCTAAATCACAACAAGTCGAAGAGTTTCAAAAGATGAAGCCACAAAGCAAATCAACTTCCATGCCATGTCTTTCTGCATTTTCCAGTTTCCTTCACAAACATAATGTAAATAATCTGGATATTACATAGGTGCAGTCTCAAGGGTATTCCACAGACTGTGAGTCAGCCCATGCTGCTCCTCCATCGCCCACACACCAGAACCAGTTTGATAATGACAGGAAAAGCGTGGCGATCGTGGAGACCGAACAGGAGACCGAGAGCAGGAGAGCTTACCCCAACGTCCCGCCGCGCCCTGACATGGGGGGACTGGGAGGCTTCTGCGTGGGCGGGTTGGTCCTCGACAGGGTCCCGGCTCGGATCGCCTGGTTGTTTCCGTGTTGCTGTGAATAAGAGGGAAGGAAGCAGATCCAAAATGATGAACCTTTTAAAACCTAAAGTCAAACGTGCTGACGAGACTTCCCAGATTTGGAAACAGAAATCATGTGGGGGGTTATAATTGTGATTTAGGCAATGTTTTTGAGTGTTACTTTGGCCTCCTATCTCCATGGAGACAAGGACATGGTAGGTAATGGCAGTAGGTCTGGGATGCTTTAGAATTGGACATAGCAAAGACATTATATTTGTGTGGCGTGTGTCTGTCACTACAAGAATGTTGTTGTAACTGAATAAATGTGAGATGTCGGATTCTAGGCAAGCCCATAACATCTCCATGGAGCGATGCCAACCCAAACATGAAAACTGAAGCATATAAAGAACCATCTGGGAAGTCTGCAAAGTCAGTCGTTTAAGGTAAACAACAAAGGCTGCAACTGCATTTCTGTAGGTTTAGAACAAGGGCAAGTATCAACCCCAGGGGCCACATTGGGATATCGGTAGATTGTGGAGGGCCAGACTCAATTTTATTTTCGATTACTATTTAATTCGAATTGGAACAAGATATGAGGGTAAGTTACTTCAGTTAAAAATGTAACATGTCTGATTTTCATATCCAATGTCATCCAATGTTAAGTGTGGAGCTGATATTTTGCATCTTCGGCTGTATTTCTGATAACTTTTTCCAATATGGGAGGTACTTTGAGGATTCTTGGATTATATATATTTTTTAAATGTTCTTACTTGAATTGAACCAAAAATGAACTAAAGCTAAAGAATTATGAACAGAGGTTTTTTGATGATGTATAACATGCCATTGTAGCACTCATTTAAAAAGGCGGAGACAGTATGAAGTTCTGATTAACTTAACCAGGTCTGATTAAGACGGAATATTTATCAATGCAGTGTTAGTGACTTTGAATGGGTGCATTGTTGCTTATAGAATATTATCACAATCAGAAATGCTTGAAGCCTAATTTGTCTACAACCACAGGAACAGAATGGACAACTACACAATGTACATTACTTCCTACTGGGACGACATGGGATGGGAGTGCGGTTTCTTGGACTACATGGACTAGCGTTAATGGAGGAAGGAGGGGAGGGGGGGATGACATGTTTGTGGGGTTTGTATGGGAAAAGGAGCTCTATCAATTATACATACTAGAAAAAAGGGGTCATGTGACAACGGACTTACCTTAGCTTTTAGCCACTTAGTGTGGGCGAAGAGGAGAAAACACAAGAGAAAAGAGAGAGAGAGACAGGGAGAGTGCACGTGAGAAGGCCATGTCCAAACAGCACAAGTCAAAAGGAAAAGTGGGTCGAAAAAAAAGACTATTTACTGAGAACAAACAGTTGATAAGACTTGGCAAGGTCAGGCGGAAAGAGAGCAGAGGCTGATGTGGTTGTCCAAGTCAAACACACCACGCCCCAGAACCACAGATCCCAACGGACGGCACAAAAACATGGAGAGTTCGTGATCAAGCAGGCAATTAAACTCTGCCGTTTCATTTCTGTGCAACCATGGCAAACCATAAAATCAAGATAGAAGCGGCATGTTTGGGGTATACTTATATAAATATTACTACTTGTATTTTATATTTGATCTGATTTGTTCTTCTGTAAAGCATCTTTGAGTGTCCTGAAAAGCGCTTTAGTACAATTGCGATCATTTGGCTGATGATTGGAATAGACTGAAAAAGTTGCTTCTAGGCTCAAAATTCACTTCAAATTCACAAAATCAAATCGTATGTAGTGGTCGTGTTTTGTGAGTAAAGCCCTCTGAACGGAAGGTCACTAAAGCTGGGGTATGTAACTTACTTTGTTGAGCATATAGCCCCTGTCCTTGGCAAAACCACCATTAGTAAAACTTTGTTAGACCAATTGCAAGCGGCCTCATCTGTGTATCCAGGATTTAAATGCGTTTTGTCCAATCAGGAAGCAGTGGGGGTGAGAAAGGGCGGGTCTAGCAAACAAATCTTTCTCTACATAGCTCAAAAAGTTAATTTTCAACCACTCCGTCTATTTCTGGCTCAAAGCAATGAAAAGTAACTGAGATTCACTGACACTTTAGAAAGTTTAACAAATCCAGTCATTATAATAGATCGATCTTAAAGTCTCGCTCGTGGTGCCACCTCTGCACAAAGCTATTACACAGCTAAGATAAAGCCTGCATCTGTCAGAGACTGAGGTGGAACTTGTGTGGGCTGATGTCACAGAGAATATGAAAGTGCGCCGCAGTCGGCTTGATCCAGACGTTGACAACTGCAGAGTCAAGTGGCTCATCCATAATGCAGGGTCCCAGAGGTGTGCGCCGAGCGGAGCTGAGCACCAGAATCACCCGCAAGATGCAAAACGGGGCCTGGGTCACAGAGGGAGTGATCTCTCAAAACAATGAGTGGTGCAGCTGGAGTGAGGTCAGAGTGAGAGCAGGTCAGACGCAGGGCTGGAAGTGTGACTAATATTATGGGGAATTGTGTAAAAGCATAATGACATAATTATGACGTCATCGACAGTATATTACAGATTGCACTGCTATGACATGTTAGTGCCATATGAACTAACTCAGACTCTGAGGAGCACAGGGACTGGCCTCCTGCTGGGACTCGGAGGAGCACGGGGACTGGCCTCCTGCTGGGACTCTGAGGAGCACGGGGACTGGCCTCCTGCTGGGACTCTGAGGAGCACAGGGACTGGCCTCCTGCTGGGACTCTGAGGAGCACAGGGACTGGCCTCCCGCTGGGACTCGGAGGCGCACGGGGACTGGCCTCCTGCTGGGACACGGAGGAGCACGGGGACTGGCCTCCTGCTGGGACTCTGAGGAGCACAGGGACTGGCCTCCTGCTGGGACTCTGAGGAGCACAGGGACTGGCCTCCTGCTGGGACTCTGAGGAGCACAGGGACTGGCCTCCTGCTGGGACTCTGAGGAGCACAGGGACTGGCCTCCTGCTGGGACTCTGAGGAGCACAGGGACTGGCCTCCTGCTGGGACTCGGAGGAGCACGGGGACTGGCCTCCTGCTGGGACTCGGAGGAGCACGGGGACTGGCCTCCTGCTGGGACTCGGAGGAGCACGGGGACTGGCCTCCTGCTGGGACTCTGAGGAGCACGGGGACTGGCCTCCTGCTGGTCCCAGAGTCAGGATTAAACATGGGACAGCAGACTTTCAGATTTCCATAGCTAAAAATTATTAATGATTTTCTTGTTTTGTTAATCACTTTGAGTTGCCTTGTGTATGAACTATATTTCACAAAGAAACTTCTCTTACCATTTTCGGCCTCTACCTGACAGTGGTTTATTAGGAATCCTTGTATTTGATGGGAATTTCTTTGAATTCACTCAAGCTAAAATAATAATGAAAACGACTTAAAGGGGAAGTGTTGCTGAACCCATTGACTAAACTGTTGTATTTCATCCTCGCAGACACAGGCTTCTCTCTCGGCAACAGCTTCAGTGTCAGAGAGAGTGTGAGGCTATTAACCGCTGCAGCGTTAGGACCAGCGTGCAGCCTGGAGCGAGACATGGGCTAACGTTCGCCCATCGATGTGATTTAAGCTGCCATTAAACGATCCACTCTGGTCAGTAAGTAAACCACGAGCACCGGCACCTTTCTATACGAGTCTCCAACAGCACGAGATACTGCAGATTAACCCGCCACACAGGGACTACCCATGGGTTTATCTCAGATGTTTCAAGCGTGAGAGAGGAATGAACCAGATATACAGAAGTAGTTTGGGGTTTGACAGTGCAAGGTCCAGGGATTTTCCTGGGACATTTAAGGACATTTATTTACATTTCTGGACAGTGGTTATCCCATTACCTCATAGTCTGCCATTGACATACTTGTCTGAGATCCTATATTCGACTGGGAATTACAGGACAATAAAAACAGCTAGAAACAAACTTATTTTTGCTGATAAAAGTAGACAATCCAGTCTTTAGGAATCTGGTTTCATATTTCACATTGTCTTAAAAAATAATATTCTGTGGGTCTTGAGAATCAGTGAAATCATCAAAAACGGCTGACAGTCAATGAGTTAAACACATGATACAGAAATAATTTCCACTGAGAATATAATTAAACATATACTTTGAAATTCTTGGGACATTTAATGACATTTGGACAGTGGTCATCCAGTGGCTCTTATGTGTTTGTTATTATTGAAATTCCTATGTGCGAATGGTTTGATTCTTCAATCTATTGTTGGCGAATACACAACTTTGTAAAGTCCTCCGAGATAGCTGCTGTTGTGATTAAGTGCCAACCAAAAATACATTTAATTGAATTTTTGTCCTCATGCAAATACTTCAAAACGTATTTATTTGCACATGACTTTTGCTCTGTATTTATATCACTTGTTTTGAACTTTTTTGGACTTAATGATGTTAAGTTTCAAACAAATCTGCAACCAATCGTTATTGAGTGCTCAGTCACAGTCTCTGGAGGTTTCTTATGGATCTATCTTTAACCAGGATAGCTCCGCAGAGAATTGTAATGTCATCTCAGAACGCCCAGTGGAAACTTCACACCGAGAGGGTCTGGAGCCGCCTGGCTCCTGAACCTGGTATTTTGTGGCGAAGGAACAATGACACGTCCCTAAATATAAAAAGTCAAGGGAAACATAAAAATCGGCTTTTGAGTTCTTCTGTGAACCAGATAGAATGGAAAAATATACTTCATGCTTTCTCCTGCTCACTCTTCCCATCGGTTCTTCTTGTTGACCAAAGCCTTCGAACTGCTTAATATTCAAATTGTACAAACATCTCAAATGTAATCAATGTGTCTTTTTCCCTGCATCCAATTGCACAGCACGACTCAGATAAATTACAGACCCCAGAGAAGCAGAGGCAAGAAGAGACATGATCCTGACCTTGATTTTGGACATTTCTCACATTTTCGATACTCTAAAAGGTTGATTAATTGAATAAATCTTTATGGTCCAGTCCTTGTCAGCCTCTGTACTTTTCAGTGGCCGGTGAATTTCAACAATCATAGTTGGTTTGAGTGCCCTGATGTGTACAGCAAGGCAAGGAGAATGTGTGGTGAAGTAAGTTGAGTAATCTGTATGCTCTGGTCCAACTAGACTGATGGGACAATTCTCTCTTTGGTCTTTTACATGGGGCTCTTCCGGCCGCCTTCAGAGCCTTTATAGAGAGACTACACACAAGATGGTGCCTTTCAATGCCTTTCTCAGCCTTCACTTATCAGAGCTGCAGCCCTATCCCCGCCTCTTAATCTGTTTTGGCTCCATTGATTGGTTGATTGATGGGAAGTCGGCTGCCATGACCCATTGACCACCCTTACATCCGAGACTATCCATAACTATCCAAAACATGAAAAAAGCCGGAGTTAAAAGCCTCAAATGTTATTGTGCGGTTCTCCCAGAAACCGGAGTAGCAGATTACGAGGCCAGGATGATGCGTGAGTGCTTTTAAACTTGTCTCGCGAATATGTGTCAGCCAGGAATAGAGTGTGTTTCTGTGTGTGATGTAATGCGTTGGAGATCCATCTACACCCCCGGCCCGTTCTCGAGCCAACCCACGCGGGACGCATCACGGCAGGGTCAGAAACAGCGGCGGAGATGAAAGCTCTACTAAGCTCAGAGCAACAAAAAAGAGTAGATACAAATCAAGGAGTAACTTCGGGCAAAAATAAGAGAGGGGGAGGAGAGGAAACTGGAGCCAAGTAAACAGAAGAAGAGGTGGATATTATAGTAATGTGTGGGCTGATTCAAACCGGTTAATTTGTATTAGTTAAAATGTTTTTTTATGGTTCTTTTGAAAGACGTTAAGACTCATGAGGACCACAAATAATACTTTTAATCAACAGGACAAAATTAACCTTTTTGAATACATCTAACTTGTCTTTCTAAAGAACCAGAAAAAGGTGTAGGTAGTAGAGGGAGAAGAGAAAACATGATTCTGTTCAGTATCGCGATATTTTTTGCACGCAATTAAATCGATACAGTAGAGTGATTGCGATATTTCATTAACTAATTATCTGTTTAAATTTTTACTCTGGTCATTTAATGTAATAAGGCCTCGAACGTTTTTGCACTTCATTTACGTGACATTTGAGTTGAGCAGTTTTATTTTCCTCAATTTTTGTAATGTCTTTGAATGATACGAGGGACATACATTGCAATATATCGCAGAATTGAATCGCGATACCTGCTGTATCACAATATGTTAATTATCGCAATAATCTTGAATTGAGGCCTAGATATTGCAATACTATCCAAGCATCACATTTTGGCCAATCCCCACCTCTAAACACTACCAAAACTTCACAATACATTCAAATCAAAATCCATAGGCCGATTGACAATAACAGGGACAAAAAGTATTATTGTATTCTTGTAAATGGCTGCGGTCTCTTCTCGACAGACAATATGATCTTTGTCTCATGTTTGTTTGGTCTTTTGAATTTGCCACGATATTAATAAAGGCACACATCTATCCACTAAACGGCTATAGAAAAACTCATGCCCTCTCCAAAACCACGAAAAGCCAAACCTCATGCCCACACAATAACACATTTAAAATTAATGATTAAAAACAGGAGTCTCACCTTGACGCCGTGGCCCACATCGTCCAGCAGCGTGTAGTCGATGGGTTTGCGGATGTACCTGACCGGCCGCTCCATGTTGCCGGGGGCGATGATCTTATGAGTCCTTGCCGTGTTCTTATTGGTTGTCAGGATCCCGATCTCTCGCCGGGCCACTTTCTCTTTATGGATGTCCACCGTCTGCAACAACACACCCATATATTCAATTCATTCCATCTGATTTTGTATTGCCGTAAATGAATGACAAAGTTGTCGATTCGCCAACAACAGATCAGAGAATCAAATCTTTCAAACACAAATGCAATAATAACAAACACATAAGAGGCATTGGTCCATGAAAATCTCAATGAAAACTCATTCTACTCAGGCTGTACAACGAGGACTGATGCTGTATATATGGTGATTACAAGATCTGTGGAATAGGGTGATCATAATTTAATTTCCCCAGAGAAGCAGCATGTTATTAAAGCTGGGGTATCGAACTTTCAGACCACAACAAATGGAACTATGTCATAAAAACCATCTCACTAGTTCCTTGCTCGCAAAACATTCATATCCCTAGTTTTTACACGTATGTTTTATTGGCCTTCGAAATACCTACCAGTGCCTCCGGAATAAACCATTATTAAAAACTTTCTATTGAGACAAACGACGGTATTATTTACGAAAAAAAATCTAGGTAATGAACCATGTCGACACAAGACTGGACTCGTGAGGACACTGGACTGGACTGAACAGCTTGGTCCCATGAGGACACTGGACTGGACTGAACAGCTTGGTTCCATGAGGACACTGGACTGGACTGAACAGCTTGGTCCCATGTGGACACTGGACTGGACTGAACAGCCTGGTCCCATGTGGACACTGGACTGAACAGCCTGGTCCCATGTGGACACTGGACTGGACTGAACAGCTTGGTTCCATGAGGACACTGGACTGGACTGAACAGCTTGGTCCCATGTGGACACTGGACTGGACTGAACAGCTTGGTTCCATGAGGACACTGGACTGGACTGAACAGCTTGGTCCCATGTGGACACTGGACTGGACTGAACAGCCTGGTCCCATGTGGACACTGGACTGAACAGCCTGGTCCCATGTAGACACTATACTGTACTGATGTGGACACTGGACTGGCCTGATGAGGACACTGGACTGGACTGGACTGTACAGCCTGGTCCCATGTGGACACTGGACAGGACTGTACAGCCTGGTCCCATGTGGACACTGGACTGGACTCATGAGGACACCAGACTGGACTGAACAGCCTGGTCCCATGTGGACACTGGACGGGACTCATGAGGACACCAGACTGGACTGAACAGCCTGGTCCCATGTGGACACCAGACTGGACTGAACAGCCTGGTCCCATTTGGACACTGGACTGGACTCATGAGGACACCAGACTGGACTGAACAGCCTGGTCCCATGTGGACACTGGACTGTACTCATGAGGACACCAGACTGGACTGAACAGCCTGGTCCCATGTGGACACTGGACGGGACTCATGAGGACACCAGACTGGACTGAACAGCCTGGTCCCATGTGGACACTGGACTGTACTCATGAGGACACCAGACTGGACTGAACAGCCTGGTCCCATGTGGACACTGGACGGGACTCATGAGGACACCAGACTGGACTGAACAGCCTGGTCCCATTTGGACACTGGACTGGACTCATGAGGACACCAGACTGGACTGAACAGCCTGGTCCCATGTGGACACTGGACTGTACTCATGAGGACACCAGACT
>OZ035843.1:24351119-24363619 GCA_964034765.1 Knipowitschia caucasica
CTTCAAACTAACTTAATACAAAACTATTGATCAAGAAAAAAGTAATGATGCCGTTGATCTGTAGTTGAATGAAGTACATGCACAAATTAGCATATTCACTTAAAGCTGAGGTACCCAACTTTGCCTTGTCAATAATACATGTTTTTTCCCCCAAAAGAAAAGTCTTGTAAAAGTAAAAGGTTCAGACACCACATTTATCGATTTTTTGCCTGAAAAAGTGATAAAGACAGAAGCCAAACACCAAACTGAAACTACAGGATTTAAAATGTTTTACCCCAACTTGTGTCCTGGTGCAATGAAAAATAGTAAATATGCCTGAATGTAGTTCTATAGTACTTGTGCATGGTAAATCAGTCTGGTCTAATTATTTCACAAATCACAAACAGTTTAAAAGGAACAAAAAGCGAAATCATTTCCACAGAAAAAGCTCGTGGTCGAGTTATTTTGGTCTGGTCTTGGAATAGTCGAGAGTTCCCTTCGTCGAAGCAGAGTCTGTGGACAAACAGAGTCACAGCTGCTGCGAGGGGAAGTAAGTCCAGAAGTCCAGGTCCTTCCTCTATAGACCACAGACCAGACTAATACACACACATGGACACTGGTTTTGGGCAATAGCCTGTATATAAATGGACAATACTAACGTGCTAGCTCAATCAATAGCTCTTTCAATGTGACTGAAAGAATGGCTCCGCTTTTTGTGTCCTTTTTATTGAGAAAAATTATGATTATTAAACCTTCTGGATTTACTTAGTTTATATGTGTTTAAGGTTTTATATGCTGTATGTATTTTGAGCAGGCACATAGATGGACATTGCTAACACGCTGGCTCAATGAAACTCACGTAAGTAGTAAGTAAGTAATCTTTATTTATATACCGCCTTTTCACTGCAGATCTGAGTCACAAAGCGGTTTACAATTGTTAATTATGGGCATTTGTCTCTCACTCCACACAGAGATGGGAGTGGGGCCAGTACAGGAGGCACATGCTAGAACTATTGTACATATTTTTAGTGGTAGGGGAAACCGGAGTACCCGGAGGAAACCTACGCAGACACGGGGAGAACATGCAAACTCCACTCAGAAAAGCCCTGGTCCGACCGGGATTCGAACCCAGGACCTTCTTGCTGAGAGGCGAGAGTGCTATCCACTCAGCCACCGTGCCGCCCAAGAGGGAAGTGTCTGCGTATTTCTTAGTTTAATTTGTGGTTGAAAGTTTAATTTGTGGTTTTTAAATTGGGTACAACAGCTTTAAGCTAAAACCTTTTTATTTAGACACTAATGAGAGCAAACCTCATATCTTAAATGGTCTGTCTTAGTTTATATGTATTTAAGGTTTGATATGAGTTTTCTAAATTGAGCAGGCGCTACACAGACAGGACAAATGACAGTACAACGTGATCAAAAGTAGTAAAAGTCACTAATTCCTTACTGCTTTTCCTGTGTACGTACACGATGGTGGTGGTAATATTTATTCTCATACGGAAAAACTAAAGGTTTTCACCAAATGCTCATGTTGGTGAGTGAGTCAGCCGAGTGGGTTCGCCGGGGCAAATTCCCGTCGGGTCGTCAGGAGCAACAAGTGTCCAAATATTTAGAATGAATCATTTCTTTAAACTAGTGTATAAAAAAAGAAAAGAAAGAGAGAACAGGCAGAAAAGAGAGTTCACGCTGTTTCAACGCATGAACTGAGACGTGAAAAGACATATACAGTAATTGTGAGCAGTAAAGATACAAAAATACAATATTTTGATGATGTTCCCAGAAGTCTCCCATCACAGTCCTAACCAGGCCCTGCTCTGCTTAGCTTCAGAGGACTGACGAGATGTGGAAATACAGGAAGTGCCAAAAAAACATATACAATCTACAACGAATCGAATTATATCAAATTGAAAGTGCCCTAGATACAGAGCCCTAGTAAAGACCCAGGGTTAGGGTTAGGGTCAGGTCCCAGCCGCTGTTAAGACCCAGAGCTAGTAAAGAATACAATAAAATAAATTATTCAAAACAAGATGGCTCTAACCACCACTTTTCTCCAACAGTGAGTCCATATGGCTGTGTTCATCTCAGGTATGCTCTTATTCAATGTGTTGTGGGTCATCCGGGACTAGAACACCTTCAAAGCATCTGCTAAGTATTTGTTTGGACCGACCACAGCATTTCTTGAGTCAAACTGGGCCACATCTTATGAAAAACAGATCTCACTCTAACATGACACCTGCACACAATCTCGACAGACAGACGAAACCTCTCCCAGTGCAGAGGCGAAAGGAACTTCTCTAGATGCTGTTTGGTAAGACTAGGACAGGAATAACAAATGTCGAAACTGACAGCTGGTTTCACTTCAGCTCAGATGGGAAAAAATGTACCATTTCAGCATTTTGAGGATTTGGGTAAAAAGGGAAAAGAAATTGGCACTTATACATAACACCGACACGCCATGGTTGCTCTGTGGTGATTCAGAAGCTAAAGTTAACAAAGGGAAAAACACACTATAGCCTAAACCAGCACCAAAATCCAAAATAATGTGCGTTTTTGTTTGTCTGCATCTGCGGCTGTATAAACCGCACCAGCTAGCTACATTGTAAAAGAAAGTCCTTTTTTTATTGTAATGTACCCGTAAACCAACAGCAACTAGATTACTAAAGTTTAATTCACACAAATAGCATAAAAAAGCTATATGAAAAGCTAAGGTCATCAGGCCCCCCCAAAAGAAGAGAAAATTGAATGCCACTGTACAAATACTACGTCACAAATTGAACCGAGGTGTTTTGCTGCCTCAAAGAAAAAAACATAGCTAGCTTACGTCGTATCCTTGCTGGAGAGACCTGCGGGTGCGGGACCGTCTCGGACTACATTCGGACGCGAAACTAGTGGTAATCTTTCAGTTATATACTTTGTTAGCAGTGCGTTGCTTTTGATCTATTTCATCAGTGATTGTTGTACGGTTTACAAGACGTTGCGCTAATGCTAATGTTTGAATACGTATCAGATCGCAAATAAAACTAGATTGCTTTGTGTCAATCTTCGTTCCCTCCCTCACCTATGGTCATGAGCTTTGGGTAACGACCGAAAGAATGAGATCGCGGATACAAGCGGTCGAAATGAGCTTCCTCCGCAGAGTGGCTGGGCGCTCCCTTAGAGATAGGGTGAGGAGCTCGGTCACACGGGAGGAGCTCGGAGTAGAGCCGCTGCTTCTCCACGTCGAGAGGAACCAGTTGAGCTGGCTCGGACATCTGTTCCGGCTGCCTCCTGGACGCCTCCCTGGGGAGGTGTTCCGGGCACGTCCCACCGGGAGGAGGCCCCGGGGAAGACCCAGGACACGCTGGAGGGACTATGTCTCTCAGCTGGCCTGGGAACGCCTTGGAGTCCCCCCGGACGAGCTGGAGGAGGTGTGTGTGGATAGGGAAGTCTGGGCGTCTCTGCTTAGACTGCTGCCCCCGCGACCCGGCAACGGATGAAGTGGAAGAAAATGGATGGATGGCTTTGTGGGATGAGAGCGTAGGGGAAATGAGAAGCCTGTGAGCGAGTTGGGGGCGGTGCTAAACATTCAAACTGAAAAACACCTTGCAGAAACGGTTATAGCTCCTTTAACAACATAACAAAACGACTTGGGGCATGTGTATGAGGGCCGATCAGAACTTTAGTGACATTCAAAGCATAGAAAGGTCAAAAAACTTAATATGACACATTTAATATTTATCGTCTCTTCACAAATCTCCCAGTCTTCCAACAGTTTACCAAATATCTATTTAACAACTCGTCTGTATGATTGTTTACATTCTGTTTAGTTAAGCCTTTTGACTCAAGTGGCCAAGTGTATGAACTAAGCTATTACAAATAAACTTGCCTTGTTGAATATAGTAGAAAAGGCTTCAAAATGGCCTAAAAATAATTCATTCAGCTATTGACCCCAATCTGTTGCTGCTCGTAAACATGCACATTGTAACATTTGTTGAAATCCTGTATCCTGTCCACCTTAACCTTATGTATCCCGTCCACCTTAACAGTGGCTTGGTTCATTTCCGACCAATTTCAAATCCCACGAGAAATACCAACCACGATTAGAAAGCCCTGTGCTGTCCAGGAACATTGTGGCGGGTCATTCGCAGCAGCTTAAACAAGACGTGGCTCTGCACTTGCTAAATAGGCCATTTTATTACCTGCTATTTCTGGCCGTGCGCTAAGATAAGCTTGAAATTGGACTGGAAGGCGCCAATGAGGATGAAGTGAATCTGTCAGAGCCATTTGGACCGACGTTTTGAGCTCGCAGAAGCAGGTGAGGACAGTCGATGGAGGATTATTCTCTGTAGCACCACTTACGCTGCGTCCGCTTCCAGACACTTTGCAGATTTCCTGTCAGTAAATGAGTGAGAGAACTTGTGTGAAAAAAAGGCGGTGATGTAACTGCTCTGTTGGGTTTTCTTGAATCCCTTAGAATGAACAGCACTTTGAGAGTTGAGTGGGACCAATTATAGCATATAGTAACATGTGTGCAAGGGGGAAGAGAGGAACCATGCCTGATTTTTAACTCTTATGGCAGGAGACTGGACTAGCATATTCTTTTATATTGTGTGTTGGTGCATTAGTTTAGCATGGACAAGACCTACCCGCAATAAAAATGTTTTTCAAATGTTTGCATTCACTTGATGCAAAGAGGCATTGATGGAAAGAGGTTAGTAGGGCAACTATGGCATGTTATAAATCATCCAAGTTATTAAAAAATGTGAACCTAGAACGCAATTAGTAATAGCAATGTATAATAATTTGGCCTAAAAGAATTCTCCTTTATCTTTGGTCCAGCTTTCGTTAGATAAAAAAGTTGTGTTCGGTAAAATCTATCAGAGAGAATCCAAATATCAAAACTAATCCTTTGGTCACAATACCCATAATGTAAGAAATAAATATGAAAAAAATAAATATATACCTTATAGCATTATTTTTCAAATTTGGCCCATGGAGAAGTTTGACCCCACAGGTCTATGGCCTCTGAGAAAGTGTCCCTTGTAAAGACAGATTTTAGATTATTTTTGTCATAACATGGATACAAATCTGTAATTGTATTCGGCGTCTGAGGCTGGTTGTTACTGAAGACAATGACAGAAGATTTGGAAGTCTGGGATTGTGTCTCTGGACCACAGCGTGAGAAACACGACCAGTTTCCCAGAATTCACATGGTTTTATACCAAGACAAAATACAGAAGTTCCTCTCTCATTTCTGCCACATGGCCGATAGATACATTTGCCTTGACCTTTACTTAACCAAAACATCAAATGGAAACTGGACTTCTGGTTCTGTTGTAACGACCAGCTCAGTTTGGACATAAACACAAAAAACATCCATAACACCATTGTTTATTGCATATTTGTTTGACCCTAATATCAAAATTTGACGACTGGGAATTGAAAGCTGATAATCTGATAACCGTCATGAAATATTCAAGTATCCAAATGAAATGTTTTTGTTTTATCTACATACAACAAAGTGCATTGAAAGAACAGAGCATTATCACCTCATTGCCTAAAGCGTTTGCATTCAGCAACAATCTCCAAAGTTTAGTCTTTCGCCGCCTCCTGATGTGACCAAATTTGGTAGCACGCCACTTTTGCCACATCCGACTCTCACACTCCATTTCTTTTTACTACTGCGTCAATCCCATGGCCCTTTATGTCAATCATGTGACATTGTTTGGGGCTATCCCAAGAGACAGAGAGAGAGAGACACAGCCCTGGGGCATCTTGTCCCAGATAACGGCGAAACTTCCGCTCACAAGAATGAATCTTTATAGCAGCCCAGTCCCACTCTGAGCTGAGGAGGACTCTACAGCGTCCAAAAGTATTCCGAACATGTTGGAGCAGAACCAGATTGGGAGGTCAAGAGCCCCCCGGGGACATCCAGTTGGGCTGTTAGTTGTTTAACATGCATCGTAAACTGGATTCCAATGGGGAATGTAGCAACCCCAAAGAGCAGGAGTGAGAAGCAGAGGCTGGGAGAGTTGGAAAGCGCCTTTCCCACTCCCTGTAGAGAGAGAAAATAAGTCGTCGTGCCAAGGTCGATGTCTTGTTTGCTAACACAGCAGATACAGAAACACCTCACATTTGAAAAGACGCCAAGACAGCATTCAGGGAGCAGACTGTGCACTGGCTGAATATTTTAGGGCTGGAATTTACGATTATTTTGATAATGGATTAGTTGGGAGATTATTCATTATTAATTGATTAGCCGTTTAGATCTGCTGAATAAGCGATTTTTAATATATTTGACCAAGACTGTGTTACTTGATGTTACTTCTTCATAGAGACTAGATGTAACATAATTGGTTGTTTGATTAGAAATACAAAAATGCTGTCATTCTGTAGGAACTATAGCTCTGTCTTGGTATGTTGTAGCTGGAGCCAAAACTTAATAGAGCTAGGAGGTTAGCATTGTCCATCTAGTATATGGTTTATGTCAAGATTTGGTTAAAAAAACTATTTCAATAATGGATTAGTTGTTAATAGTTGTGATTAATCAATTCACTTGTTACAGTCAAAGAAAAGAAAATCACTTCTGATCATATGATTTTTATGTGTGTGCGGTAAGCCCACCCAAGAAGCAGTATGGATTGTGGCAGTACTTTTAAGCCTATCCTATGACTGAAAAACACCCTCAAGCGGCGCAGTAGGAGAGCAGCAAATATACAGGCCCGCAATGGATCCAGCAGAAACATGCATTCATTTCCTGTTTGGACGAACGCCATCCGTCTGTATGGGAGGTCAGAGGGCGGGCGCACGACTGAAGCAACACGTGGGATACAAACCCAACTGTAACAATGGAAAGGGAGCCCGCGGTGACACAGAAAGCAAATCTGATAAGACTGTTGTGTGATGTAACTGTAACTAAGCTCAGAGCTGAGAGCTGAGAGCTGAGAGCTGAGAGCTGAGAGAGAGAGAGAGAGAGAGAGATGTGGAGAGAGAGAGAGAGAGAGAGAGAGATAGATGTGGAGAGAGAGAGAGAGAGAGAGAGAGAGAGAGAGAGACAGACAGACAGACACACAGAAAGAGGGACTGAGAGAGACATAAACAAAGAGACAGAGAGAGAGAGAGAGACCTAACCCTCAGTTTATAGACCTTTATTTCACCAGAAAAGTCCCACAGAAATTTCGGAAACTCTTCTTCCAGCGATTCTGGGCCCAGAGAGATAGGAGCCATCGTACATGTTTTTTTTAGTGGAATGGGAAACCGGAACTCAAACCCTACGCAGACATGGGAAGAACATGCAAACTCCACACTGAAAGGCCCTGTCTGGAGGTGGAATCGAATCTACGCGCTAACCACTCAGCCACAGTGCCGAGTCTATGTGGAAGAAATTGAGGAACCCCAGCTTTTACTAATGTCACATATTATTCAAGCACAATCTCCACTTCATTGTAGATTCATTTTAATTCCAAAAACTGCGCACTTTGTATATTTACTAAGATCCGTGAACAAGTCTCAGTCCGATCTTTCTTTAACATTTCAGATATGCTCGAGTGCCACTTTCTTTCTGAAACAAGTGCCTCGGCCGTCTCTCTGTAATGGGCTCTCGGGTCTTGAGTCTTTGGCCCTCACAAAGCTGGCCCTGTCTACAGTCTCTTAGCAGCCACTTCACACACAGAGCGCGGTGGAAGCCCCATTCTCCCGTCGGCCCCTGGGCCTCGGAGCCGGGGCCTCTGAAAGGAAGCGACAGCACGAGAGGTGACACGCAAACAAACACAAACCAACACAAAACACACAATGCCCGGTTCTGCTGCGGTGCACCTGCAGGAGCACGGGCAGTTCCTGAGGCCGAGCAGAGACCAGAGAGAGACCAGAGACCAGAGACCAGAGACCAGAGCAGAACAGAAGCCGTGGGCAACAACAAAAACAAGAATCATGGTTTTGTGAACTTCTGCGTCGTCTACAAAGGACTCGCAGCTTTATACGGAGCAACCGTCAGTGCAACTTGCATCATGACAAACTATTTCACTATTTTTCGGGTTGTTTGGAAAGATACTTATGCAACAGACTGTAATATTAAAACCCTTTTCATTCAAAACTATTCATAAACGAGAAAATTCAACAACATCTATGGACATTTATCAAGACTTCTGGACATTGGCCTCTCCACCTATGGACCAATACAGATGTGTTCTCTATTCTTTGTGTTTGAACTGTGTAATTCTCTGATCTGTGTTGGCGAATTCAACGGTTTTGTGAAGTCCTCTGAGATAACCAGTGTTGCCAACTCCTCAGTAAGGAAAGTAGCTATTGGCTGTCCCAAAAGTCGATAGAAGTCGCTAAATGACGTCATCGCCTAATTTGCATAATTTGCCATTTGCAAATAACTGTAACGGACGCTGTAGGAGAGAGGAATAAGGTCGTGGGAGAGACAAAAGTGAGTAAAAACACCCTAAATATGTTTAGAACTACAAATGTACAAAAATAATTTCAACATTAACAACATTTAATGATTTTAATGCTTTGTCTAGATCCACATTACACACATCAGTTTTGTCCTGTATTGTTAAATGTTATAACAGCAAATGTAATCAAAAGATTGTTATGTAGGGTGAAATTGCTAGCTCTACAACCAACCCTCCTCCTTTATCCGGGCTTGGGACCGGCAAAGTGACCCAAAAGACACACTCTGGCAGAGTTACTTAGGTTTATTTTTGTAAGTTTTTTTTTTTTTTTCATAGTTTGGCATAACAAATGATTTAATGTGACCCACTACTGAGAGAAAACAGAGTCACGGACAGAGCTGCCGCGGATGGAGTGGGGGGTAGTGGGGGGTGGCGGTGGTAGGAGTGGCCGGGGAGCTTTGGATGTGTGGTGGTGGTGGAGCTGGAGTTCAGTCTGCAGCAGCCTGAAAACTCCCTGTGCTTTTGAGTCTCCTCTCTCTCTCTCTGCTCCGCCCATAGACTGTAGCTGGGACTGCTGCGCAAGGCTACTGTGAGACTGGCCGCCTGTAAGTGCTTTGGGACGGGGGAGGGGCTCACGTTGAGGACAGCAGAACAATACGTGCTTCACGAGTCTCCAAAACACCAGATAAGTCGCCAAAACACCAGATAAGTCGCCAATAACACCAGAAAAAGTCGCTAGATTTGTCGCTAGTCGCTTTTTTGAAAAAAAGTCGCTATAGGGGTCTGAAAAGTCGCTAAATCTAGCGACAAAGTCGCTAAGTTGGCAACACTGGAGATAACTACTGTTGTGATTTAGGGCTATAAAGAAAACATTGAATTGAATTGAATTGAATTGAAATGCAAGTAGCCCACAAGTCTCAAGGGAAACAACTTTGCATCATACTCTTGGGACTGAGACAGGAGCTTTCAGACAGAAGGAGGGGAGCCATCTTTGCCAGAAGTTCCTGATATTATTATGAATGGATCATAAAACAACATCCAGGTTTGTTTTTTGATGAGGGCTCAATCTACAGCAGGGCTCTCCAACCTTTTTTCTCTGGAGAGAGACTTTCTTGCAACAAAAATGGCTGAGAACTAGTCCCTTAAGAGGAATTTTTTTTGTATATATTGGTATATATCGTCATTATTCATCATCACATATTTGTTAGTATTGCACAGGCTAGGTTTGCATTTACAGAAAGCAAATTGGAATTTAACGGTACAGTGACCTATTAGGGCTGAGACAGGATCCTTTCGACAGAAGAAGCCAATTGTTTACCGCTATTATTGTGGATGGATCTAAAAACAGCATCCAGGTTTGTTTTTGATGCGGGAACAATGTTGTAAAAGGTCAAAAAGTTGCATAATACGTCTCTATGGAGGAAAAAAGTTCAATCAAAGAACATTCCACACATACCATGAAGTGATTGTGACAAACAGTATATACAGACCCAAAATACAGTATTTCAACACGGCCTTAAACTCCTCATCAACATGAAGCAGCTGAAGATCAAACCCAAGAGCACACATGGGTTTGCACTGAGCACTCTCCGTTTACTTTAGGCCAGGATGATGTCGTGTTGTGTCATTTGACTCAGAGGGAACAGCGAGCAGCCACACCCAGAGACCAGAGACCGGAGTCTGTGGAGCTGTGGTCAGAACAATGGAAACAGATTTGACTCTTCTTAACCACAGAACATGAGGGGGGAAAGACACGCCCAAGTCCCAAAAGTCACCAAACTTGATCAAAGTTTCAACATGACTCACCCCCCTCCCCCTTTTTTTCTACTCTGGAGCTCCGGTTCAGGTGTACAGCAGGTCGAATGCTTTGTGACTGTATCTTGAGTGTACTTCTGAGGCTGAGTTTACACGGAGACAATGTGGCAGTAAAACGGTATAGTTGGATGTCAGTTTCTACCAACTGTTCATACGAAGACAGTGTTCCAGGTGAAAACGTAAGTGTTCAGATCCAGCCTGCAGAGTGGGACAACTCAGATACGCTGCACAGCGGGGAGCTTCTTCACACCCGCGAGAGGGGAATAGGTATGAAATCCCCCTCTGCTCTGACCCCCACCTCCGCGCTGCTCCCCGCACGTAAATTTGGACATGCGCAGTAGCGGAGAACAAACATCAACAATAATGGCGCCGCCCACACAAACTAGCTACGTGGGCTTCCAGCGCGGCACAGAGGATAATTCTACTCCTTCGTTCGTCCAAACGAGACCACGCGAAGCTCTAGGTTCAGTTTCCATGTTCACAGCTGCTGTTAAAATGCAGAATGATGTTGGTACTCTCTGAGGGTCTGGTACAGGAAGTGAGTATACTGCCGAGAGGGGGGCTGGGCACGGGGCTCGGGGTCGTGTGTCGTGTTGTAAAGTTTATCTGCCCACTACTGGCCGGGCGCTAGAACTACATCGTTTTTCAACCTCATGTGAACGCTGAGAAATTTGCATTAGGAGCCAGGTCGTTTCTGTTAATAGCCTGGAAACGTCTGCGCAGCGTCTCAGTATAAACAGGGCCTGAGTCGATAATTGTGTGTCCAGTAGATTATCTCCACCTAAATGTCTTTTGAAATTCTGCATTTATCTGCATCTGTTTTAATTTTCTGTACTGAAGAAGGCTAGTCCTTCTTCCATTAAAGGAGTTTTATTTACTATCAGAAGTTCCTTGGATGGAGTTGAAGTGAAATCCATTGTTTAATCCTCTTAGGAAGCCTCTTTTCTCACATGTTTCCAGTGTTTCTTCACTGCTGATCCTGATAAGAACCTGACAAAAACCCACTTTTTTAAACTTTTACAACTTTTCCCTTTTTGTTCTGCCCTCCATAACCTTGTTTTCTGTTGAGAATTAGGCAAAGACATACATTGTGGCTGATAACAGAGGGACTCAGGGTTTAATCAAGCCATCATCTGCCAGCCCAAACTACTAAATCATTCATAAAGAATCTCGCAGACGAGTTATGCAAATGGGGAAAACTGCGAGGATAAGCACGTTGTTTCCCCGGAGCGCAGATCGTTGTCGGTCAGATTAGGTTTGTGCGCCAGATTAAAATCAGACATTTGGGAAAAAGATGTTTCCTTTGTCGACAGACGGCTAACCCGAGGTGACTGTTCCAGGAAGTAGCAAAGTTCTCATGGATAAGAGCAGACAGTGGAATGGGAGTGCCAGATTGAATATGTGATTACGGCCACAGCAAGACTCCGACAAATAAAACAGGCTGAACAATTTATATAGACGCTTTATTGTGTATAAAAGCAATCATCAGGTCTACATACACACTGTCTGTAAAAGTGTTTTGGTTTCGTGTGTCTAAATAGCATGTGAAAGCCTAATCCCGTCAGATGTCAGAAGCTAAGCAAGACGGGGCCTGGTTTGTACTGTGATGGGAGACCTCTGTGAACACCTGATGCCACAGTGGGACAGCTGTAAAGTGCCAAACTGTCATTGTGTCCTTAGGCAAAACCCTTCATCCACATTGTTTAGAATGAGTCTGCTGTGAGTGAATGGTTGGTGGTGGTTGGAGGGATGGTGACAAGATTAGTTGTCTCCCTTCTCTCACTCTGCCCCAGGACAGCTATGGCTCCTGTAATAGCTTACTTCCACCGTGTATGATAAATGTGAAGCAGAAACGTATCCACAAACGGGCTATATAAAACCTCATTATCATTATTATTAAATTGGTACATATTTCCCATCCCTAGTGTTTATTTATATGAACAATGACTAAATGAATCAGTAACATACAATTGCCTGCTGTATAATTATCAATTACATTATCCTTCAGCATCTCTTTTTCCACTGGTCCAATCCTATCCACCTCAAAACGCTGTCGAAAAGTAGAACCAATCTCTCCTTCTGCTGAACTCATCCTGTTGTGATCTTGGCTCAAAGACAATGCGCCCTACGCTCGATTCACTTCTGTCTCTTTTATCTAAATCCCCATGTCTAATTCTCTTTCATCAGCTTCTCCCGACGTGGCCAGGAGGGTTGTCATGGCGATGGAGAGAAAGCAGCGGCGATGCGGCGGCGGCGGCCTTGGCTCGGACTGGAAACCTGAAGGAGTGCGGAATGTGCCGATTCTCTGCTCGTTGCCTACGTCTATTC
>OZ035843.1:24368619-24433619 GCA_964034765.1 Knipowitschia caucasica
AAGTCTAAATGATGTAGTTCATTAATTTAAAGTATATATTCCTGCGCCGTTAGACACTCAAATGCATTCTAGTTGTCATCCTCAAGTCTCCAAATCAGCAGCACATATCAGTAGCAGGGCAGGACACGAGACTTCCTTCATCCTCAATGCATCTGTCCTCATAAAGAAGCTTCCCGCATCGCTCCTTGTAGATATTTTGCAGAGATAATCTTCCGTGTGAGTGGTCTGGTTTCATTTCATCTCTTCTTTCCATCCCCTGCTGTTGTGGCTCCAGATTTGAGAGCTCTTGAATTACAAATCTGCCTAACAGAGGGATTTGTGCACATTTGACCCCGATACTCGAACGACAAGTGAGTGGACATATTCTGACCACACACACACACACACACACACACACACTGCACAGGGTCTGTTTTTTGCAGACTGGGCAGATTTACAGTATTTACATGTTTGATGGCTCAGGTAAATGCGGATTTGGAAAAAAATGGAAAGCTATGGGTGGGTATGATTCATAATGACAGCACAATATTGATCCCCTGCCTCCATACTGTATAGAGTACGTTTACAAAGCATAAGAATACACTACAGAATATACTAAAAAGAATTGAGTCTATTCTGTGTTGCGCCCAAACCGGTCTGACCACTCTAGTGCAGGGGTATGAAACACATGCTGCGAGGCACTTTAGTGATTAAGTGAGTGAGTCGCCGATATGCGTCCAAAGTCATGCATTTATAATTCCCTGTGTTCTTAAATGCATCTGCTGGCCTTGTCTCGGTTAGATCCAGTTTACGCGGTAACATAACGTAAACAGTAGAAATCTTTTTGATCCAGTTACACCAAACGTACTGGTTTTTCACGCCCAGTTTTACACAGGTCATGCCCAGATGAATTAGATTGGACTTGGTGAGTTTTCTTGTTTTCACTCTTTTAGACCAGGGCCGGGATTTGGCAGAAATGTCATTAACCTTGATGTTTAACCTGTTTAACCTGAATGTTAAACTTGAACATTCAGGACACAGAACCTTATTACAGGACATTATTACTCTCTGACATGAATGGAGAGCTCCCAGAAGTTAAATTATTCAAATACAATAGACAATGGGTAACATAAAGCAGAGATAAGAGAATACCATAAATCTCAGATGTAAATTACCAGAGTAAACTCAGAGAAAATGTAAAAGTGAAACGGATAATAAGAATATTGCAATACTGGATAGAATCAATTTTCTTCCCGACTACTACTTAAGACGAGCCTGGCCTACATGTGACTGTCTCCTCTGTAGTCCTTGCCTGACTTTAACCAGCTCAGATCATGTCCCCGGCCCCCACCAGCTCACTGCTTATCAAAGGCCGGTGTCAGACCCCCGGGCGGTGCTCTTTATGAGTGGGCAGAGCACTGGGAAGAGCCGGCTGAGATCAAAGATGGGGGTCCAGCTCTGATCTGATCTGGACTGCTGCCTGTTTGGTGGGACTTGTTTAAAGTATTGGGTCCCAGCAGGCTGCACTTTGCTCAGGATGTTATGAGCGATGGTGAAGGAAGATGGGACTTATGTGAGGCTCATTACTGCAGATGGTGTCACACATTGCAGAGTATTGCAGTTTGTTATGAGCTGAGAGAGTTGAATTTAGGGTGACTGTTTTTATACATTAGAGATTTTCTGCCAAAGTAAAGCTCAACGAGAAAGGCATACTGTGTATCAAGGGTCTCCAAACTTATCCCTGTGGAGAGCCACTGAGTCGGGACAACACTGGCAGAGAGTGTCTCCTTTTCAACAGTGGACATAATCTTGTGCTGCAGTGGATTAAGTAAATTTGATCTTATTATGAAATTATTTTGACAGTTTTCATTGAACAACCAGCTTTAGTCTAATTATCAGCTCAGATAAAGCAGATATGTTACGTGTTTCACTGGAAATTCAAAATGTTCTCTAATCAAATCTGGGCAATTTTTGTTGTGTAGGGTTAAGTGTCTTGCCCAAGGACACAACGGCAGCAGTCACCAGTGGGAGTCGTGAAGTAGGTCTTACGGTGAGCTCGAACCCACGACCTTCAGGCCCAAAGGCCAATGCTCTACCAACTGAGCTACTGTCACCCAGATTAAAACCATAAATAGAAATAAAATAAAATAAAATAAAAACACAGAGGACCACACAACTCACGCAGTGTTAAAAGATAGGTACAGTTACCAATACAATATTGTTGTTGGTCCATATTAAACTACTGAAACACACACAATAATGATACAGTAATCATCCATTTGATAAATAAGTTTGAACTGAAGACCATTTATCTGTAAATATGTCTGTTTTCATCTGCAGTCGGCCGTTATTTGTTCCATCTGATACACGTCCCTTAACCTGCCTTTCCACTCAGTGATGGTGGGGGGTCTGAGCCACGAGACTCATTCTCTTTGCGATCAGAAGCAGAATCTTCAGTAGAAACAATTCACATTTTGATTTGATTTCCTTTTTAAAAATTCCCAATAATGCTGAGGTTGGCTCCAGTGTAATTTTGATGTCCAGACATTTTTCAATTTCACATTGTATGACTTTTCAAAAGGTTGGACAACTTTGGGCAGTTCCAAAATATGTGTGAATGGTCGTAGAGTAGAGTGGAGTAGAGTAGAGTAGAGTAGAGTAGGGCGAAGTGAAAAAAGGACAAAATAAGGCGGAATTTTTTGGTATACACTATTTACGTTAATATCGCCGCCGGATCAAACTCTTAAATGTTTGTGCAAATAGTTTGGGTCTCTCTTCTTGTTTAGATTCTTTTCCACACCCCCTTTTTAGTCGACCAATCAGACGACGATGGACAGGGCATGTATTTTTCGTCAACACAGAATTTCTCAGGTCGAATCCAGCTCAGAGAAATTCCAGTGGCGGTGGGAGGCTTTCGGAACATGACAGTGCTCACGCTGTCAGCTCCTTGTTTAGAAAAGCCTCCACAGCTAATCACACGGTATCAAACGGGACCTCACCTCAGTAATGGCTCTAATTATGCCTTTTACCACTTTTCCACTTTGCTTCACTTGAAGTTCAATCGCTTTTTGCCAAAGCTGCAACATTCCTAAACCCAAAACCAAAACCATATGGAGCAATGCACAAAAACCAGATACGAGGCTTTCCATTGCAATGACAGTATTTTACTATTAAGTGGCCCTGTTAATTAACCACACCAGCTACATTTGACTGGACACAACATGATTTAAAGTAAATTGTCAAATTGTGAGGCGCGCTGGTTGCCCATGCTCACTCCCACAGCCTCCTGATTGGTCAAAATTAATGAAAATGATTGAGGTCCCTTGTCATTGGTTGAACTGTTCTCCTCCAGCAAATCTTAGTGGTTGAGTCAAAAGAATGTGATAAAAATAATAATATACTGTATACATTGGCTGTAGTACAACAAAAGATACTGTGCTGTAAGTGATAAAGTGCATGCAAGTTATTGGGACAGAAACCAATTATGCAAGAATAAAATCACCTCGAGGCCAAACTGCTTTACTACAAACCTGTGTGGCAGACTTTGACATTTGGGCTGACACTCTCTCTCTCTCTCTCTCTGGCCTCTCTCTCTCTCTCTCTAGTCTTTCTCTGGGGCCTCTCTCTCTCTGGCCTCTCTCTCTCTCTCTCTAGTCTTTCTCTGGGGCCTCTCTCTCTCTGGCCTCTCTCTCTCTCTCTCTAGTCTTTCTCTGGGGCCTCTCTCTCTCTGGCCTCTCTCTCTCTCTCTCTAGTCTTTCTCTGGGGCCTCTCTCTCTCTGGCCTCTCTCTCTCTCTCTAGTCTCTCTCTGGGGCCTCTCTCTCTCTCTCGGGCCTCTCTCTCTCTCTCGGGCCTCTCTCACTCTGGCCTCTCTCACTCTGGCCTCTCTCACTCTGGCCTCTCTCACTCTGGCCTCTCTCACTCTGGCCTCTCTCACTCTGGCCTCTCTCACTCTGGCCTCTCTCACTCTGGCCTCTCTCACTCTGGCCTCTCTCACTCTGGCCTCTCTCACTCTGGCCTCTCTCACTCTGGCCTCTCTCACTCTGGCCTCTCCCTCTGGCCTCTCCCTCTGGCCTCTCCCTCTGGCTTCTCCCTCTGGTCTCCCTCTAGTCTCCCTCTAGTCTCTCTCCGCTTTTGACAGAGGAAAGGCTTTGAATCACTGAGCAATTTCTCACATCCAGGCCTGTGAGATAACATTTGGCACAGTGACACCGCTGCCGTCATGTCCCAGCTCTCAGCTCCAACTGGCCTCATGGAGACTGCAGCAGGAGGGAGGGGCCGCATAACAAGGAATCAATTAGAAAACTTTGTACCACAGAAAACATTAGCCAATATCTAAGTATAGGGCTGTTTTTACTGTACACCACAAAGAAGAACACTGTACAGTGAGATTACAACACACACATTTTACACAGTACTATACTATTACGAGGCCAAATACAATCTCCTTAGCTTTCTTATAACTTATAACTCATATAAATAAATCTGTTTACTGATTTATTGGTTGATTTATTTTTGCTTTTTCCCCCCATAATTGATTCTGTATGTCATGTATGTAATAAAAAGAGCAAGCCCGCACAGGCTACAGGTGGGACCAGTGCATCTGAGCGGTTTGTCACTTCACGAGAGAACACTATCCTGTGCTGTGTTGACTGAACAAGACAGAAAGTGTATTAATATTAGGGGTGTGACGATATATCAATTTTTCAATATATCGCGATACTTTCGCCCGCGATTCGATTATTGATATGCATTTGCCAAGTATCGATAGATTTTTTTTTGTTTTTGTTTTACTTTTTTTAAACAAAATTGGTATCAATACTTAATATATGGCTACATTACGCATCTCCATTTCATTTATAAGGAAATAAAGTGTCTTTTTTCTTTTATTTATACCATAAATTGGCATAGTGTATATTTCTGACCAATATATCAATAATCGTTATTGTGATATCGTTATCGTGATAATATCGTTATCGTGATAATATCATTATCGTGATAATATCGTTATCGTGATAATATCGTTATCGTGATAATATCGTTATTGTGATAATATCGTTATTGTGATAATATCGTTATCGTGAGCTTTGGATTGTGTATCGTATCGTATCATGAGGTACCCTTAGGTTCCCACCCCTAATTAATATTGGTGCCGACAAACACAAAATAAGGTTCAGTGCCACTCTATTGTAGTTCAAGATGTGGAGACACTGATGTGACGGTCTTTTATAGTCATAACTGATTGATTGTTAGTTATTGTCTTGTGTTGGTGTCTGTAAAAAAGGTGACATTATATATTACATCGATAAATATATATAGACCACAGATCTTGCAAATTAATAACAACTCTGAAGCAGCATTCTTTTTATAAATCAAAGACAAATATGAATAAAGGGGACTATTCATGCAGGGGACTACATTTCCAATGAAAAAAAAAAATAAATCTGCAACAAATAGTGAAGCCGATTACTAATGTCTACTACTAACAATTAAAATAGTTTTGTGGTTGCCTCACCTCACCACTTTGAAATGAATCATTGGGGCCCTCTTTTTCACTCCACAATCAACCGGAAATTATTAATCTTTTGCAAAAACCAATGCCAAATCGTTCGTTATCTTTCTTTTCTAATGCAGCAAAAACAACCCTGTCCTGGCGAGCATCCTGTGGCAGAACTCTCTCTCTCCATGTGATGTGGCCTTCTTCTTCTGTGTGTGTGTGTGAACAAGAGCCTCCGAAAGCTGACGGGTTTCCAATGACTCATCCCCTTTGGAATCAATCCACGGCTTCAGTAACAAGACAAAAATGTGGCTTCTTTTAACAAGGATTATCCCAAAGCCGGGAGAAGAGAGCGGCTACATGTGTCTCTCTCGAATCCCTGTTTCACAACAACGCTCCAGCCCTGTACATCTGACAAGCACATTTGTTGACACTGTCCCACTTGTCTAGAGGGGAAATGCGTTTGGAAGGAAGGGAAAAAGAAAAAAAACCGCTCTCTGGAATGTCCGGAATGTCTCCAACATGTCACGTATGGAAAAGCTTACAATGCTGGCGTCGCCGGGGACCGCAGAGTCCAAGGATGAGCGGTGGAGAGATAAACATTTTGGCCAGAGTCAGAGAGCCCGGAATAGAGAGACTGCAGAACATTTATTTAACGAAACAGGCCGCAGAAAATGTAACTTATGGCGGCGGTTGATTCTAAAGGGTGCGAAGGCGAAGAGGAAGGTGCTCCGGCTCAAACAGCGCGTGTAGGAAATGTGTGCAGTATTGAGCGGTGGAGGTCGGGCCTGGTTTGTATCGATGAGGTCTGAGCAGTTCACCGGGAGAAAGGCTGAGGGACTATTCTAATATTTGACTAATGAAAGCTGTTGGGAAAGGTGTTCATACTGTTTAAGGTGAATACAGTGTCATTTTTAGTATTTACATGTAATGAGGCCTCTGTATAAACGGGGGTGGAAAAAAGTCCATGTGTCTTCCTGGTGTTAAAGTTAAGGTACGAGTTTATATATTTGTTTTATCATAGGGCAATTTGTTCTCTGCATATGACCCAGATGTTGTTGGTCGGCTTCGTTAGGACTACCGTAGCACCTGGAGGGAATCAACGCTGACACAAAGAGACCATGTGGGGCATAAGGAATTACAAAACATTCATTTTTGTATCCTTTTCCATAAATAATTGGTGTACGATTTCTCTTGGACAGACCAAAAACAGATCTACTTCCACATGCAATGCTACAAGGTTCTCCAATAATATATTTGGAGTCAATTCTGGATTTTACTGAGTGACAAAGACACCGGATTGGCTGGATTGATGAATGGGAGAAATGCAGGTGTCCAGCAGCAGACACACAATCTACACAAACATCCCTGAACACATAATTCTGAAAGATACTAACAATAGTAATAAAGCTCAGACAGATTTAAACACATAACTTCTTGGACTTGCTGCCACTGTCGTTAGAGAGTTATTATTATTTGGACATTTCCTAATCAAAATAGTGCCATCTCTTATAGTCAGAATACATTACAGCGCATAACAATATCGATCATTACAAGCATAATAAATTACTATATGTTATAATTGCATTTCTGCTGCATGGTTTGGGGTTCTCAGGAGTTGCCGTGGTCTCTGAGACTTCTCTATAACGGAAGAAAATACAAGAAATAAAAGAAAACGAGTAAAAAATTACAGCAAAATCCGTCTTTCTTCCAATAACTTCAAACGTGTCTCTGGGGAAAGTGTTTTTGCAGGTGGAGGGGATCTGCCTTCTCCCGGCTCTCCACGTGCAGTGACCTCAGGGTGGGCTGCGGATGTGTGCGGGAGGCTAATTATAAAACGTGTCCATGTAGCACGTTCAGCAGGTGGAGTCCTGACCTTTGGGCTGCGCAGCCTCCGTTTCTCTCTTTTCATCGTATTGTTGAAAAAACAGGAAAGCAATTAGAGAGAAGGAGGTGCAGCGAGAGGGGGCGCAATGTTGAACGCTTAAATAATTATGTCTGGATACAATATACAATAAAAGGAACCAATTAGATTATTAGGAAGTAGACTTTAGCAAACAGTAATTTAGTTTGGCACAGAGTCAGATTATGAAAAACACAACATTCTAAAGTCGGGTCTACTCTTGTTAGTAACATTTAGAATGATGTATTTATTTGTTTGTATGGATGGACTACGCTTCTGCTGAAGGACACCTGCCCTTTCTTTGACGGGGATCAAGGAAGAATCTATCCATCTACAGCCAGAGAGAGAGAGAAAGAGAGAGAGGGCCAGAGAGAGGCAAGAGAGAGACCAGAAATAGAGGTCAGAGAGAAAGAGAGATAGGCCAGAGAGTGAGAGAGGCCAGAGAGGGAGAGCAAGAGAGTGAGATAGAGAGCGAGGCCAGATAGAGACCAGAGACAGGCACGAGTGAGAGAGAGAAACCAGAGAGACCAGAGAGAGAAAGGCAGAGAGAGAGAGAGGCCAGAGAGACAGAGAGACAGAGAGAGAGAGAGAGACAGAGAGACAGAGAGAGAGAGAGACAGAGAGACAGAGAGACAGACAGAGACAGAGAGAGAGACAGAGAGAGAGACAGAGAGAGAGACAGAGACAGAGAGAGAGACAGAGAGAGAGAGACAGAGAGAGAGACAGAGACAGAGAGAGAGACAGAGAGAGAGACAGAGAGAGAGACAGAGACAGAGAGAGAGACAGAGAGAGAGAGACAGAGAGAGAGAGACAGAGAGAGCATCACTGGTGTAAGAACTCCAACTATCCGTAACTTTCAAAACAGAAGTTGTGTCTATGGCTTTCATGCACCTGTCCTTCTGCTTCCCCGGAGCCAGGTGTCCTGCTTTGCATATGCTCTGTCCTTGTCGCAGCAGGTCAAACCCCACTTGACTCGCACAGTATAAAAAGTGAATACATAAATACTCAAACAGAACCGAGGTTATGTCTAAAATACAGACACGGGCTCCAGTGTCGGGGGCCGTTTCCTGACCGACAGCTGATTTTAAACTTAGAGCTTTTAAACAGGAAACATTACTGAGGCCCGGTGAGGAGCAGATATAGCACTGGTCAGCCGAAAAATAAAAATAAAATAAAAAGAGCAAACGCGAAAGAGGAGAGAAATAATATATTGCCAGCAGAGGACAGTGTAAAAGGACATGTCAGCTCAAGCCGGGGCACGTTCATACAGGCTCAGAACCAGTCTCTAAAGAGCGTGAGAGCTGACAGAAAGAAGCAGTCTTATGTAAATGTGCAGCTAGATTAACGTTTAGAAAAAATATAGGTCGAAAAAATACAGTTTTGGGGAGGATTTTTGATGGGTATTAACTCGAAAAATGTCTTGTTCTTATTGGAGAATGCATGAAACCCGCCAGTAGGCCGTCAAAACTGCACAAAATATTAAAATAGAACTAGTATTGAAGCTAGATACTAAACTGACTGGGTAAACTTACTATTTAAAATGACATTAACGTGGGAAAAATGCTATTTCTTGAGCATAAAAAACAGGTATACCAGAATAACTTGTTTTGCTCAATAAAACTATTATTGAGGTAAAAATTCAAGTTTATTGTCAGAAAAGCATTTATGAATAATATCTCTGGTATCAAAATTGGTACAGAGAACAGATTGCTTGAATATGGCAGTATCTTTCAGAGGAATCAAGTATCTATACGTTTAGTTTTGAGGCAAGGTTAGTGTTTAGTGATGGACAAAAAATGTGAAAAAAATCAAAAAGTATCACCCCCCACAAAAAAGAAAACCATTTTATATTGTTAAAATATTATTGTGTATTAGTATATAAATTGAGGTAAAATAGGCAAAGGCAAGTTTATTTGTATGCCGCAGTCCATACACAAGTAAATGAATCAAAATCATAAAGAATCACAGTAAAAACAGCAGGAGGCAGGTCCCTGTGCTCCTCAGTATGAGTTTCTGATCACAAACTTGTTGCTTGTTTGGACCAATGATCAGTAAGTTATTATTTTTATATACCGCCTTTCACAGAACAGAGTCACAAAGCGGTTTACAAAATGTGTCTTGTTCTGCCGCTAATTTGACACTGGCTAAAAACAGAGCCGCGGTGTGTAGTCTGCCTCGCATTTAAGCATCATGTGACCAGGGCTGAAGACCAGGAGGAGAAAAACTAAATTATAGGGAGTCCTGGGGGAGTGCAGCTGGAGCGGACACACCCTCTGGAGACGAGTGGTCATCAGCTCAAACAGTAAGAATACAGTCGCCACGGGCAACGACTACATCATGAGAACCGGAGTTATGCGTTCCCCTTTTTTCTCACGTCTAAATGAACGAGCAAAGATAAGAATCGAGACGTATTAGTATGAGCAAAAGGGATGTGTTCTGTTTCCACTGCGGCTACAAGAGGAAGCACTGAATACATCATAAAACAATAAAAGTAAACAGAGAGAGAACACTATTTCATGGGTTATTATGGTGTAGTTAAAGCTGGGCAACCTATTTTAACCTCTAAATATGTATTGAAATCCATCTCTCTGGTTCACTATGTCACTATAGTTCACATGCATGTATTTTTGCCTTTGTTGCATCTTAAGAATATCTATTTTAAAGACAGAAAAGTGACTCAGCCAATCAGCTCACAGCTCAATAGGGACTCACAAATCTGATCTGATTTGTTCATGATATTTTACCTTCAGCTATAGATTTTATACCACTTTCTATACAACTACTGTCAATGCATTATATGGGCTAGAAAAGATATTGAAGAAAAACAGTGCATACAACTTGGATAAGATCATGTATGGTTAGTAAGTAAAGGAAACCAAAGGATATCAAAGCATATACCTGATCATATCTATACTGTCTGTTTAAGCCCATACGAATATATGTAATCTAGAGAGACATGTTGACAACGGAGCAAGCATTTCTAAACAAACAACATGAGCCATTTCAATAGTAGAGTTATAACAAGTCCCAAAATGATCTTTGACAACCTTATAAGAGGAAACTGGTGACCGTGATGTCTGAAATGCGCTGACACAGTTAATGGGGTGTGTAATGCAATTTAATGTGGCTTACTACTGGCCAGCCCTGCTCTGTAATGTCCCTGTTATGGCTCAAGGAAAACAGTGCATTATATTAAACAGGCTTTTATGTGACCCCCAAGGACACTAACGGACTGCTGGATCTACCACTCTTTATGCATTGACTGTATACACCCCCTGGAGAGCAGCTTCAGTGACAGACTGATCCAACCTCGCTGTGAGAAGGAGAGGTTCCTACAGCTGTCAGACTGTACAACAAGCAACTGATGAACACTGCCGTCCTGGCCTCACATGTCAAACATCTGTGCAATAATGTCAGTCGATAAAGCCACATGATGCTAACATGTACAGTAGTATCACATGATGCTAACATGTACAGTAGTATCACATGATGCTAACATGTACAGTAGTATCACATGATGCTAACATGTACAGTAGTATCACATGATGCTAACATGTACAGTAGTATCACATGATGCTAACATGTGTAGTATCACATGTAACATGTACAGTAGTGTAATGTCACATGACATGTACATACTCAAACATGTACAGTAGTATCACATGATGCTAACATGTACAGTAGTATCACATGATGCTAACATGTACAGTAGTATCACATGATGCTAACATGTACAGTAGTATCACATGATGCTAACATGTACAGTAGTATCACATGATGCTAACATGTACAGTAGTATCACATGATGCTAACATGTACAGTAGTATCACATGATGCTAACATGTACAGTAGTATCACATGATGCTAATATGTGCAGTAGTAACATCACTCTGAACATTTGAACCCTCATAGCTAATGAGGGTTCAAATGTTCACAGTCATATTATAGTATATTTATTATATTCTTGCACTAGAGTTTATTACAGATGTATTTATAGATATATTAAATACAAGCATATGTATTTATTGGCACTTGGAGTATACAGTTTAGAGCTTATATGTGTGTCTTTCATACTTTCTTTACAAAGCTAAATATAGAAATGTTATGTTGTGTGAGGCTATTTTTATTGTGTACAGTTGGTCTATGCTTAAATTCACTTATATTATGTTGTGTACTGCTCATTATTACTGTTCTGTAACTTATGATCGACCCTGACATTTCCTCCACCGTGGGACGATTAGACGATCTCTTAATCTTAATCTGAATTCAAGATGACGTTAGTTTTGACGTGAATATTTTTCCCTGCGTAAAATACAGCACCAACTTTTCCCTCTCCGGTGAAATAAAACCAGCATGTGGATCCTTCGAGGCAAAACACACAGGCCTTTCCACCAGCAGTGATAGTGGCAGTTTGGACCAAAACAAGGAACAAAAATATAAAAGTAGACACACCCAATGCAAAAGGAATTAATGTGGATCTTAGTGAGTGAGAGCGGGAGACTCAGGCAGGCATAAAACTGGGAAAAAAAACACAAACGCGGCTCCCTGCTCCGGGTTTTGGGCGGACTCCAGTTTCTTTATCCACATTTCCTGTCCCAAGCGAGCACTCACAAAAGGCGACAAAAGGCGACAGTGTGGGTCAGTGCAAAGCCTGCCGGGCACTCACTTACCTGCACATAATTGTTCTCGCAATAGTCCGCTACTCTGGTGAGGTTCTGGTAACTCTCCACAAGCGCTCGTTTCCCGGCTGGAATCTCCTCATCTAACAACATTTGTAGCTCTGCCATCTTGACATCTCCCCGCAGAGGCTCCTGTCCCTGTGCCGTGGTCTGTGATTGAAGCCACCAGCGCCGCGGTCTCTCGTCTCTGCCCTCGAAAACCAACACACACAACTCTTTGGCAGGCTGCAGTGCGGCGCTTGTCCTGGTGGTGTCGCTGTGGGGCGCGCGGCAGAGATCGTGTGTGGAGGGGAGGAGGAGTCACTGCGGGTCTTTTTTGGGAGAAGCGTGGATCTGTCAGGGGAGAAGTTGGAAGAGGAGAGGGGAAGTGAGAAGAAGAGAGGAGAGATGAGATGAGCGAGGAGTGGGGGGAAAATAGAAGACGAGAAGAGAGAGGATTGAGGAGAGAAGGGAAGTAATGAGAGAAGAGAAGAGAGAGGAAAGGAGAGAGGAGGAGATTAAAGTAATTTACACATTTTAATTGTCTCGTTTTTTTCTATGTTTTTTCTATATTTGCTTTTGTTATTTTCACATTATAACAAAAGTTAGTATTAGCTTCATTATTATTATTACTATTATTCATGGGATCGCGGATACAAACTGTCAAAATGAGTTCCTTCCGCGGAGTGGCTAAGTAAAATACTGTTTATTATATAATTATTATTATTATTAATACTGTATATACTGTAAATGCAGTAGTCAAAATTATTTTAATAATGTAAATTCAGCTATATTGAAATAGTAATGTGAATGACTACTTGAATACTACTCGAATGAAATCTTTCAATCAAGTGTTATCATTTCATTTAGACATTTTGAACATGTACACACTACAGTCAAGACATCGCTAGGGGGCGCAGTCACACCCAATGAATAATACAATTAGATGCAAATTGACAATACACAGTTAAACAGAGTAGTAGAGAAAACGAAAAGAACGTAGAAATCAAGTTGGAGATAGTTCTTGAAATTTCACATTTTTGAGAACGAACTGCACTAGGATTTGTATTTGTTAATGAAACGAGGAAAGAAGGGTTTATTTCGTCTCCAGTTACGGCAATACGCGTGATACTTAACCAAAAGACAGCACCATAACAACAGATTCTGCAGGATCAGTTTTAAGAGTATACAACTTATTTAGCAGCGCGATAAAGACCGAAGTGAGTTGTCTTACGTTCACTATCCATGATCTAATCTTTGTAGTGAACTGGGAGGAGCTTGAGGCGGCGTGTAGGAGGCGGACGGGACTTGTAGTTCGATAGAAACAATTTAGCAACACAAATCTATACGTTTATTTATCTGTTATAAAGACAGTGCTGTTTTAACACATCAGTTTGAGTTGATTTTCCACAAGATTCTAACTTATCTTTTACAGAACTACGCTTAGCTATAATCACAACCAAGGGAACTACATCTCCCAGAATGCTTCCTTCCTGGTTGATCATACGGTTCATGGCGACTCTTGGTAAGCTTCAGACAGGACGCCCTCAGAGAAACAGTTAGGGCAGCGATATTACGGTAAGTGTCATGTCCTTTTCAACCCTCTCCTCATTCTGTCTTCATAATTCGTATGCAATATGCTACATGCTATGCTAGCAGCCCGGTCGCGTGGGGAATGCAGCTAGCACACAGTCTGAGAGCTTATAGAGCGGTGATAACGCTGTTGTTATGATGCACTTGTTTCTGCTGGATAAGTCAGCTTTGCGGTGTTTGACTCTTATGCCTCGGACTATGTAATCATTCTTGTATTTATAATATATCCTTAGTCTCCCTCTGTTGTCACTGGAGAAGGCAGCGACTTGACAATGGAGCTGGAGAGTGTCAACAACATGGAGGAAGACGGGCGCCTGACCCAGCTGAGGTTCGAGGCCGCTGTCCGAGTCATCAAGAGCTTATCCCCGGATGGTAAATCACACAAACAATGTCTGTATTGACCAGTGCAGCTCACACGGAGCCATGGGGGCCCTGGACATTGCAACAGCTTGTTGAACTGTGGCTGGATCTTATGAGACTTACCAGCACTAATCTACTTACAGTGTGTAGACTTTCCCTCATGAGACCCAACAATATTTCCTAAAAAAAAGTTTAGTTAGACTCAAGGATAGTCCCTTTAATTGAATTTAATTTGTTGAGCGTTTTGTTGTAATATATATGTAGTTTTATGTAGATCTGTAAAGGCTAGATAGAAATGACACTACAGGAAGCAATTGTTTTTGGCTTTTGCACATGTGTCATCACCAAGTGTTTATGCCCGTAGTAAGTGTGGGTGTGTTTATGCCTGTACAGGGAAGTATCTTATTCATCTTCTCTGAAACTATGTAGACGTTGACAATGGATATTGCTAAATTGTGTGAAAAATATAAAGATAATAGCTAATTGTTTTGTTTTTCTGGAGCTTTTTAGTTAGTTAATTTCTCAGTTCATCACCGTTACACATGTGATCTAACCTTCTAACCTCTGTCATGTCTTTAATCAGTTGACATAATATTGCTTGATACTGTTTAAATTGACACACATTTCTGTTCTTTCCAGGCCCATTTCAGCCTTCCAATGACATGATGCTGAAATTTTACAAATTTTACAAACAAGCCACAGTGGGACCATGTGACATACCTCGGCCTGGGTTCTGGGACGCAGTTGGAAAAGCAAAATGGTATGAAACACAATTATACTTCAGGATAAACCCAACCTGCCCCTGACCCCAGATATCTGTGTTCTGTGGTCACTGAATTTGTTCTGTTGACTTCTTCTTCCGGGTTTTTCTTGAGGCTCAGGTTCTTTTATGTGATGTCTGGGCTGTGAGACTGCATTCCCATTACAAAGTCACCAAGTTGCCAATCCTGAGTCTCTTTTACTGGTGTGAATTTATAACTCAATTCATCTCCAGCTCGGTTATTTTAACCTTTGGACTCTTAGATAAGCAGACCACAGTAACCCTGAGTAAACTGCCTGTGTACACACAACATAAAGTGACCTAAAATGGCCTGTAATTTTGAAAACACTATTTATGTATAAAGTTTATACAATTCTAATTTATGTTTATGTTGCTATAGGGACGCGTGGGACTCTCTCGGAGATATGTCCAAAGAGAACGCAATGGCTGCTTATGTGAATGAGATTAAGCTGGTATGTTCTCTCTCTCTCTCTCTCTGGTCTCTCTCGATTGTCTCTTGGGTCTCTCTGGTCTCGCTCTGGTCTCTCTCTCTCTATGTTCTCTCTCTCTGGTCTCGCTCTGGTCTCTCTTTTTGGTCCCTCTCTTTGGTCTCTCTGGTCTCTCTCTCTGGTCTCTCTCTCTGGTCTCTCTCTCTGGTCTCTCTCTCTGGTCTCGTTCTTGGGTCTCTCTGTCTGCTCTCTCTGGTCCCAATCTTCTCCCTCTGGTCTCTCTCTCTCAGGTCTCTCTGGCTTCTCTCTCTTGGGTCTCTCCCTACTCTCTTTCTTAGGAGAAACTAATCTAACAATCTATAATAGTCTTGATGGGGGACAAACAAAATTCTGTTCAGTTTTGTGATGCTTGTTGTGCCTCTAGTCTGTTGTATGTGCATAAAGTAAGTGATGTGCGTATGTGTATTTTGCTCTAGTTTCCTTCATAAAGTGACCTCTCTGCTTGTGAAATAACTTGTTGGAGTGTGTTTTGCCTCAGATCCTGGAGGGAATGCCCATGACCGGAGAGGTGGAGGAGCTGCTGCATGTGCTGGGGCCGTTCTACGAGATGGTGGACGAGAAGAAGAAGATCTCTCACATATCGGACTTAAGCTCAGGTGATTGTCCGTCTCGCTTTCTGTTTTCACCCTCTCTGTGGCCTTTAACTTGTTCTTGTTTTCAAATTCGCTTTTGGCCTGCTCAGCCCGTTTGACTAAGTTTGCTAGGCAACTGGAAGGCAAGTAAACATGTGTAATATCCCGTCCCTTGTGTGGTGCTCTAGCTCTGATCCCTGAAACTAGTGATAAGGTGATATACAGTATAGCTTGGACTAATCTACCACAACCCTCTAATATTCTTCCCTGTTGATGTTGTTTTTTAGAATGTACATGTGTTTTTTATGAGTCCTTAAGTCTAGTCTGAAATCTAGTCTTAACCATAGACTGTAAATATTAGGTCCTAACTTCTATGCCTTTCGTAGATCCTTTCCTCTTTCCCTTTGCACATATCAAGTTTTCAGATGCATGTTTTTAGACCAGGCATGTCCAAACTAAGGCCCTCTTTGTCATTCTTTGTAGCCCTCTGCCTGGCTAAAGTAGTCGTTGAGATCAGGAACTCAAACTCAGAACCTCTGGAATCCCGTTGTTTATTTTGTTTTTATGGAGAGGCCTGTGTCTTTGATTGTGTTCCAAAATTCTCATATATGTTACTAATGTATCTGAGGTTGATGTAGATACAGGTAGTTAACGCTAATAGATTTAAGTTCTGTCAAATGTGACTCATTATGGACTGAATCATACCAAATATAAAGCCCAAAACAGCCCAAATACAGTCAAAGCAGTTTGAAAAATCTGGGTTGTCGACAAGTCTAGTGAGGTATTTTTACTAAAACGTTTGGACATTTGGACCTGTTTTTAGACTAATATTACAGCTTTAGAATCGCTTCTTCATACAGAAAATCGGGCAATCGACAAACTCCTGGTTTTACATTACCCTGTCTGAAGGTAGGGTCACTAGAATGTTGACCTTTCACTAGAACAAAAAAGCAAACTCAAAATCAATGTTTAAATTTGATGTCGCAACCAATAGAAGTTTTGTACACACCAGAGTCTTTGACCCACATTACACGATGCATTACAAAGGCCTCTCTGTGGCGCAGGCTTCGGGACAATGATGAATTCAGTGCAGACCAAAAGTGTTGCAAAGGACATCGTGAGGAGTATGGAGTTGAATGGCACACTGGAGACCAAACGAGTGGCGAATGTGAGGGAGGTGTCGGACGAGGAGCTGCCGGAGGAGGCCGAGGAAGAGGAGGACGAGGTGTCACAAGACAACAAGAAAGGTGTGTGATACTCAGGATGTTTTTGTGTGACGAGTGGAAGACTGTGAGACTGAGTGTTTCGCTTTTAACATAGACAACAGATACGGGACTAAAAGAGAAAAGAGGAAGACGATTTATAAGTCTGTCTGTGTGTGTTGTGTTTGTCTGCCTGCCTGTCTCCGTGTGTGTTGTGTCTGTCTGTCTGTCTGTGTGTGTGTGTGTGTGTGTGTGTCTGCCTGTCTCTGTGTGTGTGTGTGTGTGTGTCTGCCTGTCTCTGTGTGTGTGTGTGTGTGTGTGTCTGCCTGTCTCTGTGTGTGTGTCTGTCTGTCTGTCTTCCTGTCTCTGTGTGTGTGTGTGTGTGTGTGTGTCTGCCTGTGTGTGTGTCTGCCTGTCTGTGTGTGTGTCTGTCTTCCTGTCTTCCTGTCTCTGTATGTGTGTGAGACTGAGTGTTTCGCTTTTAACATAGACAACAGATACGGGACTAAAAGAGAAAAGAGGAAGACGATTTATAAGTCTGTCTGTGTGTGTTGTGTCTGTCTGCCTGCCTGTCTCCGTGTGTGTTGTGTCTGTCTGTCTCTGTGTGTGAGTGTGTGAGTGTCTGTCTGCCTGTCTATCTCACTATGTGTATGTGTGTGTGTGTGTGTGTGTGTGTTGAACGGGCGAGAGTGTTTGGATCCAAATAAGCATCTACTTTGTCCGACCCCTTTTCAAACCGTGTGTGAGTGAAAGCTGTGATTAAAGCAACAGTCTAAATACCTCTGAGCTGTTTACCGTTATTCAAGCTCTGAGATTACTCTTCCTAAATGTGTTTCCTACAGAGAGGAGATCCCCAAAGAAGAAAGGCTCGGCCAGAAGACATTTGACCAACGGCAAAATGCTCAACGGTGGCCCTCACCTCACCAACGGGAACCATTCCAAAACTGCTCTGAACAGCGGAGACTCCCAGGAGGCTTTAGAGCTGGTGCTGAACGGACACCACGCAGGTACCACACAGAACCAGAACCAGACCTCCCCAAAAACTACGATTTCAGGTCTTTTTCCCAAATCCTGAATCTGTCTCAGCTCGATCATACGAATTGATTGATTGATTGTAATTATTTGGATCCCCTTTGCCTTTCATAAGTCGCCTTCTTAGGGTCCACTCTAGGGTTTAATCCCGGGATACGGGATTCCCGGGAAATCTGATGAAAACTATTTCCCGATTCCCGGGAAATGTTATGACGGGAAACGGAAAATGAAAGTAAAAAAAAAAATACAGTGCGCTCCTATTATAAAGCACGTGTATTGTTGTTCAAAGTTCAAACATATTTCATTTACAATCAACATGTCTACAGCTGAGAGGATGGCTCATAAATTGTGTTTTTGACAACAAATATGGGTCTTAATCGCGCTAAACCACGACTTGTAATGAGGCCAGGCTCAGGGTACGGGGCACATGTGAGCCCAGAATTTGGTTACGTCCAATTCTATCAGAAAGCTCCTTTCTTTTTTTCCATCTGCTAAGGGCAGGAACAGGTTTGGCTAACATACAGATAACACATTTTTAAAATCATATAAAATGCATTTAGGGTAATGTTCTGCTTCCAGTGACGATAGGAATGATAAGGAAGAGAGGAGAAGAGTAAGAAGGTTGATATTAGAAATTGGATGCGCCCGAGAGCCGGCTGCAGCGAACACACGGAGGAGTTTATGGAGGTGGCACCCGTTTTGTTTTACGCTTTAAAACTTTTTGGGCTTATTTCCAAATGGGGGATTACATATCTGCGCTCAAACTATTATCTGGACTTAAACATGAAACTGGTCTGAACCGAAGTGGTCTGTGCTGTTCATTAATAACTAAGGTAAGACCCATAACACAATTGGAAATGTGCCTTTTACGAACTTTTGCGTTTTGTTCGAGCAAACAATGCGGGCCATGGAAAACATTCTGCTGTAGCCAAACTAATTGTGAATAAGCCGCTCTGCAGGTTCTGTTGATTTATATGATATATGTTGATATATGATATATGATCTGACAGGGCTGAAGTCAGTGCCTCCAAACCACACCGCACGTCACTGGTCGACAAGTGGATTGCGCAGACATTTAGAATCTCATAATAGTGAAATTCCTGAAGAAAGCCCATCAACAAAACGTCTGAAAACGCTATGGCTACTTTAGCAAAGCTAGCGCGTCGCTTGGTGAAACACTAGTGGAGATGGCAGCTTTTGTTGGATTATATATTTGAGTGATATCACACATTACTTGGGCTAAAAACAACAACTACAAACAACAGCTATTTCCCGGGATTTCCCGGGAAACGCGCCGTCTTTTCCCGGGATTTGATACGTCTCATTTTCGGGAAAAATATTAAACCCTAGTCCACTCCATACAGTGTTTTGTGTGACACTGTCGAGAAATGACGACAAGGCAGCGGAGATTTCACCTGAACCATGGTTTATTTAGTCCTTTCAGATCGAAGAAAAGTAGACAAGGCTTTTTATGGGATTTGTAACAATGTGGTCAGAGCAGAGACGTCATCACAGAGATATAAATGACTCATGCTTAAGATGTAGTATGTGGTAGTGACATTTTGGTGAGAACAAATGCTTTCAGTTCTTCAGATAATAATGTTTAGCAGTGATACAGACATAAAGGTCAGGTATCACACTATGTTACTCAGTCTATCATTGTAATTATCGATTAAATAAGTTAAATAAGGACATAACCATTTGTTGTGCATTTAACTTATTCATTATTTATTTTCATTATCTTATTCATTATTTATGTATTTATTTCAGTCTAATAATTGAACTGGGTATAATAACTTGTGAATATTATTTCAGGATTTCAATATTGTGTCATTGTGGCTTTAACATTAGTTATTCAGCTTATTTGTTCCTCTTGAAACAGATGCAGCGGGTCCTAACCACGTGGCCAGTGACTCCGACAGCGAGGTCTACTGCGACTCTATCGACCAGTTTGGGCACGAAGAGGTGAGTCTACATCCACCCGCCCATGCTAATATAACATCGGCCTTGAAACGTCTTAAGGTATGGGGAAAAAAATGTATGGTAGAATTTTACAGAACGCTCAAAGGCATTGTGAAACTCTAATTTTACTAACTGGTCACGTACTGTATTAGCCTAATGGAATGATCAACGCTTGCTTAGCCTGGTCTGGCACATGTTTGTGTTGTCACTGCTGAGGTCTATTGACACGTAGCTAGCCTAGGGGTCAACAGAAATGGGTCGTTGCGTGTTTTTTCGAATTTATGGCTACAGCACCCGAAATGTAAAGACTGGATTGCAATCTCAACCAATTAAGTAAGCAGTAGGCACACAAGTATACAAGCACATAAGGTTTAGGTCTTGGGAAGAAAAAAAAAACAGTTTAAAAAAAGTCTGGGAAAAGTCTAGCATTTTAATTTGGAAAAAGAGAAAGCCTCCTGATCGGTGAGTGTCCACATTCTATAGCTGATAATAGTAATGATGACCCGTGCGTTTGACTTTGAGTGTCTATGCTTCCCTCAGAACTCGGAGCATAACCAATCCATCGACGACTTGGAAGAAGAGGAGAGCCACAGTGGGGACCAGGCCGAGACCCAGGGAGTCCAGTGTGGAGGAGAGGAGGATAAGAGTGCAGGGTCCAGGCAGCGCCCCCATCTGGGGAAAGATCAGACCTGCAGCTCCAGCGGCAGACAAGCAACAGGTGTCACAGCTGTTTTTTTGTTTTTTTTTTTACAATAACACATGACTATTCTCAGATTCAGATTTATTTTATTTGCTATTTGCAGTAAAATCACCTCTCTCTTGCCTCTCTCTGAAGACTCTCTCTCTGGTCTCTCCCCTGGTGTCTCTCTTGTCTCTCTCTGGTTTCTCTTTGGTCTCTCTTTGGTCTCTCTCTGGTCTCTCTCTGATTGCTCTTTCTCTGATCTCTCTCTCTGATCTCTCTCTGATCTCTCTCTGATCTCTCTTTGATCTCTCTGGTCTCTTTGTGGTCTCTCTCTGGTCTCTCTCTCTCTGGTCTCTCTCTTGTCTCTCTCTGGTCTCTCTCTTGTCTCTCTCTGGTCTCTCTCTCTGGTCTCTCTCTTGTCTCTCTCTGGTCTCTCTCTGGTCTCTCTCTGGTCTCTCTCTTGTCTCTCTCTGGTTTCTCTTTGGTCTCTCTCTGGTCTCTCTTTGGTCTCTCTCTGGTCTCTCTCTGATCTCTCTGGTCTCTTTGTGGTCTCTCTCTGGTCTCTCTCTCTGGTCTCTCTCTTGTCTCTCTCTGGTCTCTCTCTCTGGTGTCTCTGGTGTCTCTGGTCTCTTTGGTCTCTCTCTTTTGTCTCTCTCTCTGGTCTCTCTTTGGTCTCTCTCTTTGATCTCTCTCTGGTCTCTTTCTGGTCTCTCTCTGGTCTCTCACACCTTGTTTAGAGCTCTCCTCTCTTTTGTCATGTTACCAAACCACACAGTCACAGAACCAACAAGCAAACTTTCAATATTGATCCAAGAGGCAATAAATGAGCAGCAGACCGACTCTCCACAAACACCTAGTTCATGCAGCAGCAGGTTACAATTCTGTATAAGTAAAAATGATACCATAAAATACACAATTCCCCAAACTCAGACACCTCCACTAGACTTCAACAGTTTCATTTCAGAAACACAAAAGAATTGGAAAAAACCGATTTGTGTATTGTGTTTCAGGCTCCTCATCACAAGGGCCTGGTTCTGGGCCTGTCGTTCCCTTGCACAGCGGTGGAGATGGAGCGGGGGGGCCCTGGGGGGGAGCAGGACCACCAGGCCTCAATCTGAACGAGCAGATCGTGGTGGCTTTGGCCCGATTACAAGAGGACATGCAGAGCGTTCTGGAGAGACTGCACACTCTGGAGGCCCTCACTGCCTCCCAGGTCGGTCTGGAACTGTCACACCTCTGTTCAAAAGGGAGCCATCTATGCATACACTGCAAAAAGTGATTTCCCAATGGGACAAAGCAAAATGATCTAAATGGCTTAGTCCCATAGTCAGAATGTGCTCCAATTAAAATAGAAACCACAAAATTCAAGCTATTATTACCTCATATTTGATCTTTTTTTGCAGTGTGAGCCATGTAGAGTCTGTGCTGTCCCTGTGATAAAAGGGATCACAGGGACAAATTCAATTCACAGTTGGCTAAATATGTAAACTGTTTATTATAGAGGGTCAACTATAAAGCTGGACGTAACTATTTTAACATATTTGTCGGTAAATTCAATTGCATTTAATTTTGAACAGTATATGATTAGTTAAAAAAAACAGATACACGAAAGGCTTACAATATGCCCTTTACCAAGACGTTATTTGAAAAGCCAGATTTAACTTTATTCACGTAATCTTATCATTGCCAGGCTCGCTCAACGGCTCTGTCTCCTTCTCTGCCCTCCACCCCCGTCAACAAGAGGAATCGGGTACAGCTCAGGAATAACCATCCAGATTGAGTCAAAGTCGAATCCTCTACAACATGTTTCTTGTTTGCAGAAACCGTCCTGGTGGCCTTTTGATATCTCCCCCACGAGTCTGGCCTTCGCTGTGATCTGGCCTTTTGTCGTGCAGTGGCTCTTACGCGTAATCTTACACCGAAGAAGGAGGTGAGCTTCTAAAGTTGAACTCTATCGACAGTGGAGCAACAAGGTCTTTAGTCAGATACAGATGGTCTAAGTCCACCCACTTTAACAGATGAGAGATCCCTGTCATTCTCTTCGTAGGTCGACCTCAACTATGAGAAAAAACAGATAATAACATTGGAATTATGGCGGAAAAAGTTGTGTAAAATCCAGATTATAAACCGCGGCTTTTTTTATTACTTTGAACCCTGCGGCTTATATAGCAATGTGGCTAATGTGTGTATTGTGGTAGTGTTTTAGCAGCTTTAGGACACTTGATAATTGTCAAAATAGATGAAGGTGCATGAGTCATTGAACTTGTTATTAACCTTGTCATTAAATCATGTTCTCTGTCTCTGTCTGTTCTCTGTCTCTGTCTGTCTGAAAACCTGCGGATTAGATTCAAGAGCACAAAAAAAGAGATTTTCTTTTTAAATGTAGGGGGTGCGGCTTATGTAAGTCCAGAATGTACTGGACGTGTTTTAGTGTGTGTCTGTGTGTGTCAGTGTGTCTGTCTGTGGGTGTGTCTGTGTCAATAACTAAAGTCCATCTCAATACTTTGTTATTTACCCTTTGTTGGCAATGACAGAGGTCAAATGGACTCAATACTTATTTTATACCATCATTTGCACAAAAAAGTCTCTCATAGTTGAAGTTTACCGTTGATGAAAATGACAGACATCTCTGATCTTTTGAAGTGGAAAATCACGATTTGTTGCTAACTAAATACTTTTCACTGCTTTATATAAACGCGTGGATTTGCTAAACATAGAGTGTTCCCGTTTTTTCTTACAGGAGGATCAATTGAAACCTGCCATGTAGAAGATTCATAGAAGCGTCCAGATGAGTTGTTTGTGGCTGAAAACTCCCGACTCGATTTTGCTTTTGCACTAAGGAAACGACACCAGGAGCATTTGTGAAGTCTGTTCTGTGGAAGCGGAGAGACCAGCGAGAGAACCCTGCACTGTCAGAATCAGTGTTTTAACGGTAGCTAGTGAATAGTAGCTTTTCAGATCATTTTTATGTTGGTTTTGTTGCACAAGAAATGTCCTCATAAGATTTTTTTTAAATAAGTTTTGCCGTATATTGTTCAATTTCATACATCCGATCTCCCACTAGTCGCCCATGCGATGCTGCTAAACAAAATAACTAGAGTAGAGCAGAGATTGAATGTAATATGTAAAATACTGTCATGTTTTTAAATGATTTCAAAAACTGTATTCAATATTTATTGCTTCTAGAGGCACTTGCTATGAAGGCAGCATCAGCCAGATTATGTACATTAACGGTTAGAATCTCGGGCATCGCTCCGTCGTCGGGTAATCCGGTGGTTATTCCCCAAATTTGGAGAAAGTGCCTCAACATCCGAAAGGTACAATCATGCGGCGTTTTGAGTTCACGCGCAGTGGAAGAGTAGCAGGACCAAAAACACACTCGTCCTACCTGTAGTGAGCCATCTGAGTTTGTTCCTATCTTTGTCGGCTTAAAGAAGCACTGTGTAGGTTTTTTGTTTTGCCCAAAGCTTAAAGGGGAGGTCAGCAACTACTATATTTCACTTTCAGAATAATGCGTAAATCCAATCCACTTTATCGTTTCATAAAATGTGCTGCACAGATCAAAGTAACATATTGAAGTAGATAAGTCTGCCAGATTGAAGTAAAAACAATTCAAATTAAATAGAAAATAAATAAAATAAAATAAAATAAAATAAAAACAAATACAATAAAATAAAGATTCAATAAAAACAAATTAAATAGATTACAAATAAAATTAAAACAACAAAAAATCTATTAAAAATAAATTGAATTAAAACAATATAAAATAAAAACAAAAACAGGTAAATTAAAATAAAAACAATTAAAATAAATTAAGAACAATTGAAATAAAATTAACAGTTAGATTAAAATTAAAATAAATAAATAATATAGTAAATCTAACAGACACTACTATCATGTACAGTAAGTATCTTTCTCTCTCATTAACATAACAACCAATGACGAGAGGCCTTGAGGTTTTAAGATAAGATAGTCCTTTATTGTCTCACAGGAAAAACTCGTCTTGGGATTTTACAGACACCAGACATTTACACAGACCACAGTAGACATTAGACCAAAACTTAAAATGGGTGAGAGCCACATCAGAGAGACCTCTAGGACCACAAAAAAACAAATTCTATACTTGCCTTTCAGTTCGGGATTTGAACTACTTTCGTCCAATCAGGAGGCTGCAGTGGTGAGTGTGGGCGGGTCTTACCAGTGTTTGTACTCAACCTTTCCCTTTTCTCAATTATAAAAGTGACAGGCATCCTCTTTAATGTCAACAAGTCTGAGTGTAAATATTTTGAAGTAAAACAGCTGCCATTGAATAAAAGATTTACTGCAGAATCTCCTTAAACCGTGAGATGCAGAAACATGTGCATAGTGCTTCTTTAATCCGGTTTTATTTTGTGTAAATTGTGTGATAATCCCTGTAAGAGTGTGTGACTGTTGTGTTGGCAGAGCTCTATATTGTATGCTATAGCCGTACAATGTGTGTAGACAAATGAGATGCAATATTTTTCATTGCGTTTGTGTGTTCTATAATATATTCATGATCTTTGGACAGAGGTTGCATCTGCACATTTCCAGAGCCATTATGTTTGAATAAAATAGTTATACCTTTCTACTGTAAAGGCGTTCTAACCCTCTGCCTGTGGATAGAGTGGTGCTTGCATGTGATAATCCAGACCTAATAAAATTTTCACAAATATCCAGTTTTTGTCATTACACACTTTAGAATGTTCAGAGTTCAGATATGTTTCCATTCTCTCCACACTAAGCTCCCAATCAACACCATCCATTCACTCATTACCCTTCATACCTATTTATTTACATGGTTTTAGTGGTAAGGGAAACCGGAGCACCTGGAGGAAACCTGCGCAGACACCTCACAAAGGCCTGGAGGAAACCTGCGCAGACACCTCACAAAGGCCTGGAGGTGGAACCGAACCCAGGACCTTTCAAGTCCTAACAGCTGTGCCACTCTAGTGTCCACTTGGCAGGCCCCATCTGCAGGTGGAAGCCAGATCCTGTAAGACCATTGAAGCTAAGCTGGGCAGGGCCTGGTTAGTACTGTGATGGGAGACTGCTGGGAATACCAGGTCCCACAGTGGAGCAGCTGTAAAATATTAAACTGTTGTGTCCTTAGGCAAAAGACTTCACCCACATTAGAATGAGTCTGGTGTTGGTGGTGGTGGCACTGATGGGTTGCCCCAGGGCAGTTGTGGCCACATTACTTATCAACATTACCACAATTATAAAACTGATGCATTATGACTATTAGTAATTAATTTAACAATGTAGAATACTTTCCCTTATCAACCGCTGATCTCAAAAGAAATAATGAGAGTATATATAGTTTCTCACCACATCAAAGACCTAGGACATAAAACATGGGAATAAAGACGTCAAATCATACAGAGTTTAATTTCAGTTAATAAAAATCTCAAAAACAATTTAAAACTAGTGTTGGCTTCAGCAAAACATCAACTTCAAACCAAAACAAGCACAATAATTAAAAAGAGCAGAGTACAGTCAAAATACAGTTTCCCCATTTCTATTTTAAAACAATCAGCAGATGTACATAAAAGAATACTGTAGTAGAACTCTTCAGCAGCAGCAGAGGCAGACCCCCTACCCATCTGTGGAATATGGAGCAGGCCAAACTAATACACACATAACACACTGCTAGAAAAGAACCAGTGCACGAGATCTACGACCAAACACAAATATTAAGATCAAGTTATTTTTTACATGTTTTTTTTGCCAAAGTTGGCCTTTTTAATGGCTTTAAAACCAGTGATTGCACAGTTGAGTAGAACAAGATGGCGGGAAGAGGCCTGAGGTAAAAAGTTTAAGGGAGAGAGATATCAAAGCACTAAAGGCTGAAGCCAGAGACGGCGATGTGCTGCGCGTTGTTCCTCGCATCGAAGTAGGAGGTGTCCGTCTCGTCTTCGGGCTGAGGAATGAAGGGCATGGCCTCGTTCTGGAGGTTGTCCCAATCCTGGTCCTCGAACAGCGGGTGATTCTTCAGTTCTGGAGCCAAAAGATAAGATAAGGGAAATTTCAATGTCACAGTTGGGCAGATTACAGTGCTGTGTTTACTGTAATGTACTGTTATGTACTGTCTATACTAGTGTGTTTGTTTCCATCTGACTGTACAAAAATACAAAAGAGTTTACTGCTGCTGGACACCTGAATTTCTCCAAACAAGGAGAAGACTGATCAGAGATGCAGCCAAGAGGCCCATGATCACTCTGGATGAACTGCAGATAACTACAGCTGAGGTGGGGATGGTGTGTTCAGGGTGATGAGCTGTGTTGCTTTTACGCCAAACATATCGTTTTGCATTGTGGCCAAAAAGTTGGATTTTGGTTTCATCTGACCAGAGCACCTTCTTCCACATGTTTGGTGTGTCTCCCAGGTGGCTTGTGGCAAACTTTAAGAGACTTTTATTGGATATCTTTGAGAAATGGCCACTCTTCCATAAAGGCCAGATTTGTGCAGTGCACGACTGATTGTTGTCCTATGGACAGACTCTCCCACCTCAGCTGTAGTTATCTGCAGTTGATCCAGAGTGATCATGGGCCTCTTGGCTGCATCTCTGATCAGTCTTCTCCTTGTTTGAGATGAAAGTTTGGAGGGACGGCTGGGTCTTGGTAGATTTGCAGTGGTCTGATACTCCTTCCATTTCAATATAATTGCTTGCACAGTGCTCCTTGAGATGTTTAAAGCTTGGGAAATCGTTTTGTATTAAAATCCGGCTTTAAACTTCTCCACAACAGTATCTCGGACCTACCTGGTGTGTTCCTTTGTCTTCATGGTTCTCTCTGTGCTTTAAACAGAACCCTGAGACTATCAAAGAGCAGGTGCATTTATACGGAGACTTGATTACACACAGGTGCATTCTATCCTATTCTATCATCAGTCATTTAGGACAACATTGGATCATTCAAAGATCCTCACTGAACTTCTGGAGTGAGTTTGCTGCACTGAAAGTAAAGGGGCCGAATATATATATATATTTTTTTTAAGTTTAAATTATCCAATAAATTTCGTTCCACTTCACGATTGTGTCCCACTTGTTGTTGATTCATGACAAAAAATTAAAATTTTATATCTTTATGTTTGAAGCCTGAAATGTGGCGAAATGTTGAAAGGTTCAAGGGGGCCGAATACTTTTGCAAGGCACTGTATCTAAGTATCTATTTAAGTATCTATCTTTTTAAGTATCTATCTATCTAAGTATCTATCTATCTATTTAAGTATCTATCTATCTAAGTATCTAAGTATCTACATATTTATCTATCTTCTTTCGTTCAGCACTTTGAGTTGCCTTGTGTGTATGAATTGGGCTATATACAAATAAACTTGCCTTACAGCAGAATAGAAAGAAAGAGAGATAAGAGCACTCATGGTTACACACACATCAAACAGAATCTATATTTAAGATAAAAGTGAAAACATAAACAAATCTATGAAATGTCTTTTAAATTATGCAGTTACACAATTATTATTTTTATAGGTATTAGTTAAAGTGGCTCCTAATGAAGTCAAAGTGACAAACAGGTTTTGCATGTTTGGACATAATATGTTTTGGAAGTGTTTGATTACTACAGTAGTTGACAACTATTTAAACTTTTCTGCAACTTTGGTTTTACGCAAATGTTATGCAAAAAAAAAACCCAGGGAACCGCATTGAAAACACAGAATTGTAAAAGTGCAGTGGCCCCTCACCCTTCAGACCAGCGCGCTTGGTCATGTCCATGGTCAGCAGGATTTCTATGGCACTTCTTGCGCGGGGACAAAGGGCCTCCTCCTCCTCCGGCCACGGAATGTCTGCTCATGACCACAACGAGCAACATTAGTGAGACACATTACGTAAACATCGACTGCTTTCAAGTTTTTAACAGTTTTAAAACATTGCTCCTCGTCAAAAACAGAGTTGGAGACTTGGGCCCCATACTGTATAGATAAGAAATGTCACTAATTATGAAATGAACGTTTTATTTTGTATTTTTAATAAACTGAACGGAGTGGTTTTTAGATCCATCCAGGCTAATTTCAGGAACTTCAGGCCTAAACTTGTGACTCCGCCCCTTCTGTTTAAAAACTCCAGTCTCATGCTGCGTTCATGCGTCTTCAGAAACTCAGAAGTTTGGACGTCACATGAGGAAAAATGGAAGCGGATACTCCCGAAATTAAACTCAGGAACTTGGGCTTTTTTGTAAACAGACAACATGGCGAGTGGGCGAGCTGGTACTACATTAGTATGGACGGACGATGAGGTTGAACTGTTGCTTCGGGTCACACTGGATTACAAAACCAACAAGCTACATTGTTGTTGTCATTATTTTCTGAGTGCGGCGCATGCGTGCTTTAACAAGAGGCGGGGCGATGACGCAAGCGTCTCAGAGACATTACGGAGAGGTAGTAACCACGGAGCGGCATATACAGAGTTTTGAAATCTTTCCACTCTGGGACCTACTTTCAAAAATGTTCGTTTACACCCCCCCAAAACGCCGGCCTCGTATGGACGATACACTGGATTGATAAAGTATTTTTGCGTTTAGGCCTGAGCTTGACTTCGTGTGGACAGGGCCTTATATGTTTTATTGCCGATACTAAAGCATAAATAGTTCCCCTTTAATGCATTCGTCAGACATCTTTGATCACATGTGTCAGACTTACCTCTGTTGAGAATGTTTTGGAAGACGAGCTGAGGCGTCTCGTCGTTGAAGGGGGGGATCCCTGTGAGGAACTCGAACAGACAGACTCCCAGGGCCCACCAGTCCACCATGCAGTCTGCGGAGGGAGCACCGGTCAGGGACGCAGCGACAACACCAGATCAGAGCACTGCTGTTAGAGTGCGCTACGTGTGTGTGCGGCTGTGGCAACAAGCGGGGGCCGTTAGAGAAAAGGGTGCCATGATTATGTGGTGATTACAGAACCTGCTGGACTAGAAGCGGCCACTTGTACATTTCTCCAGTGTGAGATCAATACAGTCTATCTTTTCTTATCTTACTTTCTTCAAGTGATGGTGGATTATAGAGATATGGACAATGTATGGATATGTATTTTTCCCCTGGGGTGAAGGGACAGATTCAGACCGCTAAACAGTATCTACAGCTGTTGATCTCCAGAGCTGATGACGTATCAGACATCCCTGCTTCCTGAAGTGTTTATGTGAACAGTAGAGACATGAGGAAGTGAAGGGAAACACACATAACTAGTATTTATGTGATTAGACCAGAGTTTATCGACTTATCATTTAGAATCCATCAAGTTTTATTAGCTCTAGGACGCAAGTTGAATGTTGGTTGAATTGGATTTACCGAAGTGCGTTCATGACTGGTTGTGTCTAGTTTAAATAGGCGTCCATTGTTTTTGTTTTGCTCCATCAGCTGTTGGTTAAGAGTTACTTTACAACACGTTCATCTGCGCGTCATATGTGGACAAAAATCACTGTCTTATCTTTAGCTGGAGCGGTTTGTGTTCAGGTGTGATTAATAGTCCAGCAAGTACTGTATACAATTATAGTAAGTAAGTAGTAAGTGATCTTTATTTATATACTATATATAAATAATAATAATATATTATAAAGGAGGTGGTTTTTATTGTGTTATATCAAACAATCTCCAAAACAAATAAGCCTTTTCAGCCAATAGCAAGAGAAATACCAAATAATGCTTTGCCGTTCTAACAATAGTAATAAAGAGCCAGCTTTCAAAATGCTTTTCATTTCATACAGTGATAATCCGGGACATTTAAAAAAAAAAAATTTTTAACATTGGTCATCCCACTTCCTTTGAACCAATGCCTCCTATGTGTTTGTTATTATTGTAATTCCTGTTCGATTCTCTGATCTGTTATTGGTGAATCCACAACTTTATAAAGCCCTCCGTGAAGACTGCTGTTGTACTTTGGGGCTATACACAAATACAGTACATAAGAAATATTATAAGAAATATTTAGTTGTACCATGGTTGTTTTGACAAGTAGGCTGGACTGGACTAATCATTTTACCGGTAACAAAAATGGGTAGACTCATAATCGGGAAAAGTTTGAGAACAATAGTTGGGACTATTATCACATACAGTAATAATGACTTGATTAAGTAACGTTCAAATCAACAGAAAGATTCCTATGAACAAGTCAAAGAGGATATTATTCTGATCTTATGTTCTTAAAAAAGCTGTTAGAGTAAAGTAAGCTCCCTCTTCAAATCAAAGTCTTTTCCCCATTCCCAAAGACCAAATACACCGATTCAAGACGCTGAAATGTGAGGAGGAATCAGCACATTCCCATAACGTTAGCTGCTTGGGGGAGCCATGCAAGCCTGCTGCATAAACACAGCCATGATTTAACTCACCGCCTCCAAACCTTCCTGAAACTTAAAGAGAAAACCCGTCACGTGACTTGTCTACGGTTCGCACACGCCCAGTCTTCCCTGGCCATGTCTGTGGTTTTGTGACGTCTTGCACCTTACCGTGTGGTTTCCCCAAGAGGAGTTCAGGAGCCAGATAATCCGGAGTGCCTAAAATCTGAGCCCCCTCCACTGGACCGGCCCCCCTGCGGACGCTCTTTGGGGTTCTGAACGGGGTGTGGGACGTCGACATTGGCTGAGGAGTCTTGAAAATGAAAAAAATATGAAACTTTTCAAATTAAAATTAAAACTTGTAAAGAAAGCTATAAGAAAAAACAACAATTAGGGTTAAAGGGGATACCATTTTAGGAATTATTGTTTTACATTTTTGGAGTTTGAAGGAATTTTAACCCATAAATGACCAGTGTTTTTAGGGCTATTACACAGGTGAAAATAAGAATATTGTGATTCAACTTAAAATGTGAAACCAACCTATGATGTAGACTTATTACCTGCAAAGTGACATAGACCGAGCTTTTGTTTGGGACATTTAAGGACACATATTCAAATGAACCAATGGCTTCTATGTGTCTGCTGATAATGTATTTCCCATGTTTGAACTGTTTGATTCTCTGATCTGCTGTTGGTGAATCGACAACCTTCCTCTGGGACGACTGCTGTTGTGATTTAGGGCTTTATAAAAACAAACTGAATTGGACAGAATTATAAATGTTGAGGAGTTCAGAATATAGGGCTGCACGATATATTGGGAAAAATATCGTTATGCATTCGAATCTCATAATGTTGTGCATATTTTTTGCGTTTCAATGCAGATTGCAATTTTAGGTGAAAGACAAAAATATTGCAATAATATCGTTATCACAAAATACTAAACACATACGTGGCAGGCACTAATGATGTGAATCTATATGAACATAATATCATACCCCATTTTAAAGCTCAGAAAAGCCCAAATCCAGTCAAAAACCATTTACAATCCTGGTGAGATAAAGTTTAAACCCGTTCTAGCCTCTACACAGTGCTTCCATATCCTTAAACACACCGTAAATACACATTATTCCCAAGAATGTGGTTGTGTCTGCAGTAAGATTCCCACCTGACAGAAGGAGCTAGTTCTTCTCGGTCTTTTCTGCATGGGCGTCGCGTTGAAGGAGTGGCAGGGGGCGGTCACATCCATACTGTCTACCGAGCCGATACTGAACCTGGACACTCCCGAAACGTTGGACCGATTGATGGAGCTGTGGTAGCTGCGGAAAGCCACCACGTTCCTCGGCTTCAGGAAGGAGGGAGACTGCGCTACTCCGGGCCCTGCGCCTTGAAGTCTATTGAAAAAAGACGATTGCGAGGAGCTGTTCCCCAAATGTCCCAATTTTGGCGTTTCGTTCCTAGTATCACAGGATGTTTTAGCTGGGGTCGACTCTTTGCTTGGTTTTTCATCAGAAGATTTTGAATTTCTGCGAGTGGAAATGAGGCTTGGCTTTTGAGAGGCCTGGCCGTCAGTGAGAGAATTGTCATGCATGGAACTATCGGAGACCGATTCTAAACTTAAACTTCTGCAGACGCCTCTCGCTGGTCCGACAGGAGACGTTAAGCTGGAACGAGTCAGGTTCTTCGCTCCTTCCTCAAAGACGTCCTCGTTCGGCTCCGTCAGCTCCGAGAACAGAGACTTGGCGATGGGGCTGGAGCGTTTGGGAAGACGGTCGTCGGAACAAGCCATGAAGTCGCTCAAGTTGATGGCGGTGAAGGTTCCCGTGAGTCCGGTGTGAAACGCAGTCTTCTCGTCCGGGATCTCAAAGCACCTCTTGTAGCTCGCCGTGCTCTTCTTCACTTGGACCTGGAACTCCTCTGGGCTTCGCTCCAACTGAGAGAACCTCCTCTTAACGGATGACGTGGTCGTGTCCAGGGTTTTGGTTGAACTTATGTCTGGATTTGAGGTCTGGTTTTCAGCGTTTTCTTGTTCCCGCTTGGTTTTGGGTAAGTCCTGGTCCTGTTCGAGATGTTGGGACTCTGAAATGTCCCCCTCCACAACACTTTTTTGCATGTTCTCCTTCTGAAACACAACAAACACTTTTAATTACACTCATATCAACTTTTGTGTTGTTTCTCCCAACAGAAAGAGTCCTGTGTAAAGGTGAAATGTTGTGACAAAATCAAACCACACTCGGCTGACTTATTACAGACTGAAAAGCGACTGTACAGTTTTAATTTCCAACAAAAAAACAAGTTGGTGTCTTCACCTTTGGAGACTTCTTTTGCATAACTAAGCCCCGGGAGTCACTATTTGACAATTTGAGATTGTCTAAGCAAGATTAGTTCTAAAGAGGCTAAATAAAACAGACTTAAACCAAAGTGTTTTGAGAGCGAGCAACTGATTATAGGATTTCATTACTTCATACTTTCTGTAAAATAGGTACCCCAGCTTTAAACGATTTGATGTATTTTGATCTGCTTGATGATATAGAAAACAGACTATAGAAAAACAGCCAACTTGCAAAAAAAATATACAATACAAATGCAATCATAATCTAAATGAAGTAGATGAATTAGTTCCAGTCTGAAGTACATTTGACAGTTTAGTGCAGATGACCGACCTCCTCACTCTCCCACATGGGACTGATTCCTCCTTCTGTGTCGGTGGTCCCTCCGCTCATCGTCTCAATTCTATTCCTGGTCTTGAGCAGAGATGGCGTCAGATTTGTAGCGATGTTACGTGGGTGGAACACACTTTTATGCACTGTTGAACGTCAATAGAGAACAATGTAAACATCAAAAAGATTGAAACATGGCATAAATAAAAGACATACTTTTATTCCAGGTTTGGGCAGATGGAGAAAACGGCTTCTCTGATGTTTTATACACAGGCGATCCCACAGAGTTATTTTTGGGTTTTATTTTTCCACAGGTAACAGGGCTAGACGGTGCAGATGTGCGGCAATGCTGCTTTCCTTCTCCAGATGGTGTATTCTTAGAAATGAAACAACACGACATGGATGTGAGGAGGGAACATGCAGCAGAGATGATAATACTGAGAATATTACAGAAGAACAAGTACTTACAAAACCAAGGTGGCTGATTAAAGACAGAATTTGACCAGGGGTGCGGAAATAATCTTTGCTAGGTTTTGCCAGTGATGGAGTCGTGAGAATATCCATAAGGGAAAGCTCTAATACAAGATATTCAAAACATCAAAATATGGATACTTCAAAAGACAGTCAATGCTTTTCAATGTTTGAGTTAAGTTATATTTACCTCTGTCAAGTTTGACTTTAGAAAGGCCAAAATCTGTTAATTTGATGTGTCCCTCATTGGAGATGAGCATGTTATCAGGCTTTAAATCCCTGAAATAAACAATATATATTGAAAGACAGTTAAATAATAGCTCTAGAAACAATAACATCCATAAATATAGTGTGTTTTTGGGGCTCTTTTTTTAACAAAAAAACACCCAGCACTGCTTTAAATATTGACATACATTACATTATCATTGTGTGTCATAAGTGTGAGCCATATACAGACAGACCTGTGGATAATTCCATGTCGGTGAAGATAATCCAAAGCTAGTGCCACTTCTGAAATGTATTTGATTGACATATCCTGGTCAAAATATCCATAAATGTGAAGCAAAGACTTGACATCTCCTCCAATAAGGTATTCCATTACCTTTAGGGACAAAACATCACACACATGCATGATCAAATATGACAAGTTAGAACGCTCAGTAACTTCACCGATTGTTTTTTTACCAAATAAATTTTTGAGGCCGATTGAAGAGAGTAAAACAAATGCACCACGAATGGACTTTTGCTCAGAGCCAGGGCGTCTCTCTCCGCCTTCATCTGCCCAGTCATGTTCTTGTCAACCATATCTGCCTTGCTCATGACCTAGAACAAGACCACGTGTTACATTTACCCACACATGTGTTTGAAATGACACTTTTAACCATGCTTCCCTTACCTTTATCGCATAAAGTCTTGCATTGCACTTTTTTCGGGCGAGGTACACTTTGCCAAAAGCTCCGCGGCTTATGGGTTTCAAAACGACAAAATCCTCAATAGATGGCGGCTTCGGGACCTCCACAGAGATCTCCCGAGGTGCAGGCTTCTCTTCTGTGTCCATCTTGTCGTCAGAGATGTGTGTGAAGTGTAGACTGCGGCTGCTTCAGCCCAAACACTCGCATGGTGGAACAGACATGATCGGTTTGTTTTGAATTTTGAATCCTGCCACTTTCCTGGGGTCCTCCTTCTGCATCACTTAGGCGCCCGTGAACATGCCTGCTGAAATAATAATAGTAATAATAATAATGGTAATAAATACAGTGTATGAGTAATTATAGTACTTATATGGCAGTAATGATAATATTAATTTATATAGAAATAAATGCATTCGTAATGGTATTAAATGATCAAGGTGTCTGTTTTCAGCATAGACTATGTTTTCAGATAAATGCTTGCCTACTTTAAATATATAACGCTACATTGTTATATATTCTGAACATAAGAAAAAATGACGTTTTATTTTAAATACAAATTATTTTCGCATTATGCAAGTGTGGCGTAACGCTAACTAAAATGTTATTACGTCAAATTGTAGTCCTTGTGACCTCAAGGAGAATCCATATTAGATGTTAGCTAACACAGGAAAGTTACTTAACCGGGTTTGGATACACCCAAAGCAGAAGTAGCAGTCGCTGGGATTTGATAGGGGATCTGTCCTCTTTTTATCCACCACTAACATCAGATATATTCTTTTGCAACATGTTTTCATTATCGACATCGTTTCAGCCTCAGCAGGTAAAGCTAGCTAAGTGCTAACGCCGCTAGCTAACCTTAGCACAGTGGACCTTTTCTGTGGCTAACGTCATTCGCTATCTGATGCTTATTTATCTGGACTTTAAATGTGTTTTATTATGTGTATATCTACGTGTCTTTATATTTAGGCGGAATGTAAATAGTCTTAGGGTTGGATAAATCTTAGATCATTACCAGTGACAGTTTATGTATTTATTATGTATTTACAGCAGCTAGTAAGCAAGCTGGAGAATCTGACAGGTTCCTGGGAATGTTGTTAAGACCTGCACAGTTTTAACATAATTACACAAACAAGTTTCTTAAAAGATCCATATTCCTGCCTTTGGTTACTTTATCCCGTCTGATGAGCTGTAGTTCCATAGTTTCATAATCAATTTTACGTAACGCAGATTGGTCCTCTCGTAGTAATAACAGATGGTCTATCTAAATCCTCACTACCTCATATAACACTAACTCAGGCATATGGTAAATGTTAGCGTTGTATTTTATTGTAAAGCAGCTGACTTGCATAACAGACAGGGTGACCTTAGGTGTTTGCTATTTAGAAGTAAACGAATATTTAACGGTGTCCTATCCAATGACCAAACACTGAACTGAGCGTAATAAATCTTTTTAATTACTGTTATGTGGTGTCTTTAAAATCCCATGTGTTTCAGATGGTGTTGCCACTCATCAATGCACTTCATTCGTTGAAAAATTCTGCTACTGCCTCAGTTCAGAGCCTCCACAAAGACTTCACACCTGAAAATCAATTTTATACCAAAGAGGTAACTTGGTATTCTTATATGTGATGTATGTTGTAGATTGTATAGTATATAATATATGTATGCATAATATTTAGTGTTTTTTCAAATAGTATAAAAACAAGTTAAATTGTCAGGTTAGAATACATTAGAAAACCAGTAAGTAAGTAAGTCATTTTTATTTATATACCGCCTTTCACAGACCAGAGTCACAAAGCGGTTTACAATTGTTATTATTTTTGGGCATTTGTCCTCTCACTCCACACAGAGATGGGAGCGGGGTCGCCAGTACAGGAGGCGCATGCCAGAGCTATTGTACATGTTTTTAGTGGTAGCGGAAACCGGAGTACCCGGAGGAAACCTACGCAGACACGGGGAGAACATGCAAACTCCACTCAGAAAGGCCCTGGTCCGGCCGGGATTCGAACCCAGGACCTTCTTGCTGAGAGGCGAGAGTGCTATCCACTCAGCCACCGTGCCGTTGTTGTTATTATTATTAACTGTCTTTCACTTTCATTCTGGACTTGACTTTTGATGAAGCTTATTTGTGTGTGCTTCCGACAGCCAAATATCAACCTGAGAGACCTGGGACTTACGGATATAAATGTGAGTCAGCTAGATGAGCTCGTCAGCAGATTATTGCCTGCATCACCAGAGCCTCCCGCTGCTGCTTCAACATGGAGGACCAGCCACATTTCATCTCACAGCTTCTTCCACAACAAGCATGGTCAGCACTAGCTTCAGCTTCTGTTATTTCAGAAAGCATATTTAATGTCCTTATGTCTTTTGCACTATGGTTATTTTTGATCCTCACTCGTACAATTCTCAATCATCACATGACATTTCTCTGGCAGGGTTTGCACATCAGAAAGTGGGACTATTTGGGCAGCCATTACTGCACAGACAGTATCATAGTCCTATAAGAGATTTTTGTTCAGAGCTTCACTTTCTGCCTGGTGAGACACTACAAATGATTATTAATGTATTATGTATTTACTAATTTCATTTTATTTTAACGCCAGTGTGGATTCAGAGTCGAGGCTTTAAGACTTTCCGGACCAAGGCCAGACGACTTCAGGCTGGTTACGAAGGCCCAGCAGAACCAGAGACGTACACACCAGCCTTTATGAAGGTCAGCTCTGCTCTAATTGGCAGTTTCTGTTTCCCACTGACTTGATTAACTCGAGCTAAATGTTTTTTCTGAAAATGAACTAAAACCTGTATCTTTTATGCCTTGATTATAGGGCTTTCTTCAGAGAGAAAAGGCCCCAGATGCACAGTCGATTGATGAGCTCGTGAAACACAAAGTCTTTCCAGACAACCAGCAAGATGCATTCAAGAATGGCTTTGCTGAAGGATTTATGAGATCTCAGTCCTTTACACAAAGAACACAAGGCGAGGATACGCAACAATTTATGACTCAATATCCTATAGTCTTCGATAGGTTTGATGTGGTCATACTTATCTTTTCCTCTTGTTTTGACAGACTCGCTGAGGAGAACCCGGCTGGTCCTGTTTGTTCTCCTGCTCATTGGCCTCTATGGGCTGTCTAAAACCCCATTTCTCTCGGGTAAAGGCTCGTTTTCCGACGCTGGTTTGTTTCTCTTTACTTCTTTACCATTTCTCCACTTATTTTACACTAAAACAAAGTTACCCTTTCTCTCATCCAAAAAGGAAAAGTTGTATTATTGAAATGTCATGTGCATGTACTCAGCTAGTGTTACTACAAAGATTTAGGTAAATTTAACCCTTTATATGAGGTAGTTATATCTGCCTCTTTCAAATGTCAAAAACAGTTTTGTTTAATACCCACTGTGAACTTAAGTGCTGGTCTTGATGTGTTTTTGCCAGGGCTTCTGTACTTAAATGCTCCTTTCTGTTTCGATAGTGAGGTTCCGCACCACCTCTGGTCTGGACTCTGCACTTGATCCTGTGGAGCTGAAGAATGTGACTTTTGAGCACGTCAAAGGAGTGGAGGAGGCAAAGAACGAACTGCAAGAAGTCGTTGAGTTTCTGAAAAACCCACAGAAATTCACTGTTCTGGGCGGAAAACTCCCCAAAGGTATTCCAAAACATATCGTCAAGCAGATCTATTTTAGTTTCACAGTGACAACTATTAGTGTAAATTAGTACTTTGTTATTCTGTCCCTCCTACCATACCTCACCATACCTCACCATACCAGACTATACCCAAGTTTCATTCATTTGTTTATTTATTTCAAACATGCACGAGATATGAAAACAAATATTCACAGGAACAAAAAAGAGTAAACAAGAAGACCTCTGCATGGTTTGAAAAGGGATTGGTCGAAGCAAAAACATTTAATCCAATCCCTTCCCTACCATTCAAACACATACTACTGTACAACCCTCTAACTAAACACATAATAGCCAATGACACACACACACACACACACACACACACGCACACGCACACACATAAGGACCAAGACAAGACAAGACCAAGACACTCCAACACTCATTCACACAGACCATACCCAAACCAACACTTTGCCTCTCCCCTCTCTCTCCCCTCTCCCCTCTCTCTCCTCTCTCCCCTCTCGCTCCTCTCTCTCCTCTCTCTCCTCTCCTCTCTCCCCTCTTTCCTCTCTCTCCTTTCTCTCCCCTCTCTCCTCTCTCTCTCCTCTCTCCCCTCTCTCCCCTCTCCCTCTCTCCCCCTCTCTCCCTCTCTCCCCTCTCTCTCTCTCCCCCCTCCTCCCCTCTCTCCCTCTCTCCCCTCTCTCCCCTCTCTCCCCTCTCTCCCCTCTCTCCTCTCTCTCCTCTCTCCCCTCTCTCCCCTCTCTCTCCTCTCTCCTCTCTCCCCTCTCTCCCCTCTCTCCCCTCTCTCCCCTCTCTTCTCTCTCCCCCCTCTCTCCCCTCTCTCTCCTCTCTCCCCTCTCTCCCCTCTCTCCCCTCCTCTCCTCTCTCTCCTCTCTCCCTCTCTCCCCTCTCTCCCCTCTCTCCCTCTCTCTCCTCTCCTCTCTCTCCTCTCTCCCCTCTCTCTCTCTCCCCCCTCTCTCTCTCTCTCCCTCTCTCCTCTCTCCTCCTCTCTCTCCTCTCTCCCCTCTCTCTCCTCTCTCCCCTCTCTCCCCTCTCTCTCCCTCTCTCTCCTCTCTCTCCTCTCTCCCCTCTCTCCCCTCTCTTCCCTCTCTCCTCTCTCTCCTCTCTCTCCTCTCTCTCCTCTCTCCTCTCTCTCCTCTCTCCCCTCTCTCTCCTCTCTCCCCTCTCTCCTCTCTCCCCTCTCTCCCCTCTCTCTCCTCTCTCCTCTCTCTCCTCTCTCCCCTCTCTCTCTCTCCCCCCTCTCCTCTCTCTCTCCTCTCTCTCCTCTCTCTCCTCTCTCCCCTCTCTCTCCTCTCTCTCCCCTCTCTCCCCTCTCTCTCCCCTCTCTCTCCTCTCTCTCCTCTCTCCCCTCTCTCCCCTCTCTTCCCTCTCTCCTCTCTCTCCTCTCTCTCCTCTCTCTCCTCTCTCTCCTCTCTCTCCTCTCTCCCCTCTCTCTCCTCTCTCTCCTCTCTCCCCTCTCCTCCACCCTCTCCCCCCTCTCCCCCCTCTCCCCCCTCTCCCCTCTCTCTCCCCTCCTCTCTCCCCTCTCTCTCCTCTCTCCCCTCTCTCCCCTCTCTCCCTCTCTTCTCTCTCCCCCCTCTCTCCCCTCTCTCCCCCTCTCTCCACCTCCCCCTCTCTCTCCTCTCTCTCCTCTCTCTCCTCTCTCCCCTCTCTCCTCTCTCTCCTCTCTCTCCACTCTCTCCACTCTCCCCTCTCTCCCCTCTCTCCCCTCTCTCCCCTCTCTCCCCTCTCTCCCCTCTCTCCCCTCTCTCCTCTCTCTCCCCTCTCTCCCCTCTCTCCTCTCTCTCCTCTCTCTCTCTCTCTCTCTCCTCTCTCTCTCTCTCTCCTCTCTCTCCTCTCTCTCCCCTCTCTCCCCTCTCTCCTCTCTCTCCTCTCTCTCCTCTCTCTCCTCTCTCTCCTCTCTCTCCTCTCTCTCCTCTCTCTCCTCTCTCTCTCCTCTCTCTCCTCTCTCTCCTCTCTCCCCTCTCTCCCCTCTCTCCTCTCTCTCCTCTCTCTCCTCTCTCTCCTCTCTCTCCTCTCTCTCCTCTCTCCTCTCTCTCCTCTCTCTCCCCCCTCTCCTCTCTCTCCCCCCTCTCCTCTCTCTCATCTCTCTCTCCTCTCTCTCCCCTCTCTCCCCTCTCTCCCCTCTCTCTCCTCTCTCTCCTCCCTCACTCTGGACCTTCCTCCTCAAATCTACGCAAATCCGTATTGACAATATATGTATCTCCTCAGGCATCCTCCTGGTGGGCCCCCCTGGTACTGGAAAGACCCTTTTAGCCCGAGCCGTGGCTGGAGAGGCCGATGTCCCCTTCTACTACGCCTCAGGCTCAGAGTTTGATGAGATGTTTGTGGGAGTGGGAGCAAGTCGGATCAGGAATCTCTTCAGTGAGTTCTTTTATAAGACATTCAATAAGCAAAGTTTACAATTATGCGTGTATTTTTCATGTGTTTTTGTTTTTGCAGAGGAGGCGAAAGCAAATGCGCCCTGTGTGATCTTCATCGATGAGTTGGACAGCGTTGGAGGGAAGAGAATTGAGTCACCTATGCATCCTTACTCCAGGCAAACTATCAACCAACTGCTGGCAGAAATGGATGGGTATGTCTCTTGTTCAGTTTAATTGCAGTAAAACCCCATTGGAGTACTTGTGCAAAAGTCTCCCAGTGTGCACCAGACAAGTACATACAATGAAACGGGCTAAAAAAGTACACAAAGCAATAGTCACTGTGAAACCAATCCCCAAAACGGTTTCAATAACTAAGTGCAAGACTGTTAAAGGAATAGTTCACCGTTTTTACATACTGACATATGTTCTTACCTTACCTTAGACTAGTTAATACGTACCTGTCTGGTCTTAGTCCGTGCGCTCTGTCATGCAAACGGAGCAAAAACGGGAGCACAACCGCAGCCTCCTCTGTATACTGTATAGGACCCAAAAGGTAGCTCCCGCTAGACTTCTCTCTCGCTGCTACTGTGTGTATTACAAGTCACGCTGCTTCTATTGACGGAAGTGAGCGAGAGAGAAGTCTCCGGAGAGAAGTTAGTGCGCGGACGTAGCGCTCCTCAGATTACTACGCCTCACAATATAGTACCCGTTTTATCCGCTGAGAAAATCGACTGTTACATTTCTGTGTTACTATACTTTGCAGTGTAACACGTCACGTAACTATATACATTTAATAGGGAACACTTGGAAGAGTTTGGTAGCTTCTAGCGGGAGCTACCTTTTGGGTCCTATACAGTATACAGAGGAGGCTGCGGTTGTGCTCCCGTTTTTGCTCCGTTTGCATGACAGAGCGCACGGACTAAGACCAGACAGGTACGTATTAACTAGTCTAAGGTAAGGTAAGAACATATGTCAGTATGTAAAAACGGTGAACTATTCCTTTAAAGTGCTTTGTTCAGACTGTTAGCATATGGAGATGTCTTGCTTGTTCTGCCCGAGGGAAGAAGCTGGAACATGGCTTTTCCCAAGGGCCAGAAGGTTCATTGATTAGTTGTGTGCAAGATTGATACAATTGTGGTTTTCTGTATTGTGGATATTTATTTAATTTCACTGTCTTTTGGTTAAATAATTCTCCTCATTCTTTTTATTTTTATTTTGCAGGTTTAAACCCAATGAGGGCGTCATCGTTATCGGCGCTACTAATTTTGCAGAAGCATTGGATAAGTATGTTCACAATTGATGCTTCTCTACGGTACATTTTGTCAAGCCAAAAATTTACCTTAGGTTTTTGCATTTTTTTCCCCACTCCCATTGCTGTTGTGCTCTAAAAATATGTATAATATGAAAATAACTGGTAATTTACTTTTTCAGTGCTTTAGTGAGACCAGGAAGATTTGACATGCAGGTCACTGTCCCAATCCCAGATGTGAAAGGACGGACCGAGATTCTTAACTGGTACCTCTCCAAGATCAAAGTGGACAGTGGTACGTCTTCTTCCCTTTCCACAAACCCACATTTTACATACATAGACTTTTTATCAATGGGGTTCATACACGGGAAAGAAACCAGAAATGAAACCGTGACGACACCATCCTTCACTTGTATGCGCAGCTAAACAGAACTGTTTTTAAACTGGATTTGAACGTGGTCAAAGTAGAATCCTTTCTCACATTTTTAGGTAGACTTCCAGATTTTCGCTGCATAATTATGAAACGCTGCCTCCCCCATGTTCAGTCCTGACTCTGGGCACCAGCAGGAGGCCAGTCCCTGTGCTCCTCAGTCACAGATGAACTAACTCAGACTCTCAAGAGCTGCTTTAAAACCACATGAGGCCAGTGCAGAGACCTGAGAACTGGACTAATATGATCCTGATTCATATTTGGCAACTTATTTACGGTTGCCCTGCCTTGCATCGCCCTTACCTTTTTACGGTACAATGAGAACTGCTGAGCCTATACATGTCATTCATCTGTAAATAAGTAAATACTGCAATAATGTCACTTTACTTTATCTACTTATTATATAAAAATATACTTTAAAATTATGTATACTGTACATATTATTATTTATTATTATTAATCTTTATGAAGGACGCAATACAGCATGGTCCAAAGTTAAAAAGAAAATATCCAATACACACAGTATATTGCATAATTGGGCAGAATTTTTTTTATATATTTTTTTGAAAGACTGGTATTGAAGCCTTTACAGCTAGCTAACAAACATAGCTACTACTTATTTTGTATACTCTGTGTGCTCCTACTACTTTCCTGTATGTGCGCTTCAACATTGAAATCACCCCAATCTCTAATCTTTTCTATTTCATTCATTTTGTTGACCGTATACATGTGTGAATCCATTTCCTGCCTGAATATACAGAGTTGACAATGGCTCTAAATCTCTCTGTGCTGTGTGTGTTATTCCAGCAGCGGAAGCAGAAATCATCGCCCGTGGCACCGTGGGGTTCTCGGGGGCGGATCTGGAGAACCTGGTGAACCAAGCTGCCCTGAAGGCGGCTGTGGACGGGAAAGAGATGGTGACGATGAAGGACCTGGAGTTCGCGAAAGACAAGATACTCATGGGTGAGCGCACACAGCTGCTGCTCCTGCCTCAAAGACCTACTGTTGCATTGATGAAGCAGGAACTGTTGAGAAGGACAGCCTCTTTAAACTAAGGCATATATTTGTGTTTCGTCTACAGGGCCTGAGAGGAGAAGTGTGGAAATCGACAAAAAGAATAAGACCATTACAGCTTACCATGAGTCTGGTCACGCCATAGTGGCCTACTACACCAAGGATGCAATGCCGATCAACAAAGCCACCATCATGCCCCGGGGCCCCACTCTTGGACATGTACGCAGCTCTATTTTAGACAGTTTTATAGTTTTAACTTCTGTTGCATTTGGAGAGAGATTGACCTGTGACCTGTAGGTGTCGCTGCTCCCCGAGAACGACCGCTGGAGCGAGACCCGAGCTCAGCTTCTGGCTCAGATGGACGTCAGTATGGGAGGACGAGTGGCCGAGGAGCTCATATTTGGAAATGAGTACATCACAACAGGTGCAAAGATATACAGCTGCTTTTTAAGTTTTATTCAACTTTTGTGTCTGATGTGTAATGCCGGACATGTATACCGTTTACATGAGTCTGTTTACTTACAATGAGAACATAATATGACAGAATCAGTACAAGAAAAGTGAGTTATAACAAGGCTAAATGTATAATGTTGATAATTGGCTCACAGCTGGTAAGAAAACACGGAAAAAACATCTGTATTTTAAATCAATATTAAAACAAACCAAGGCTTGGCATATACGTCTAAACCAAATTTAGTTTTCACCTTATAGGAAGACACAGAAATAAACTTTTCACCTGTATTTTATAACACATTTTGATTGGTCGCTGTGCATTGGTGGAGGGTCTATGTGTTTGCTTCTCTTGGATTGTCCCACAGTGTTGTTCTGATACATCTCCTCTGGCATTTACCACGTTTCATTGACTACAATTATAGCCTTTTGTGGGGAAAAATCAAAGGAATATGTTCTGTTTTAACACATCCACACTAAGAAATATCTGTTTGGAAACCTCCATCTATAAAACACATTTGTTATTTGCTTGCTGCTCTTGTTTGTATCTAGTTGTAAATGTTGTGCTCTTACTGCTGTCCTGTATGTGCGCTGCTACATCCACATATCCCAACTCTGGGGCATATAAAGGTCCCTTCTCTTAAATGTCAATGTTTGATCTTCAGGAGCCTCCAGTGACTTTGATGGAGCAACTAAAATAGCGAAAATGATGGTTACAAGATTTGGGATGAGTGACAAGGTAAAACATTTGTGCACGATATATTCAAACGCTCTCTTTCTATTGGTCTAATCATAAACTTGTATATTTTTCTGTCTGCAGCTTGGAGTCATGACCTACAAAGAGGTTTCCAAGCAGAGCCCTGAGACTCAAGCCGCCATCGAGCAGGAAGTCCGAGTTTTGTTAAAGGTAAGTCCTGTCTCTTGAGGACTTTTCACGCATTTTAGACTCATAAATGTTTGACAATGTGTGGTGTTTTTTAAGGATTCGTACGAGAGAGCGAAACACATCCTGAAGACCTACAAGAAGGAGCACCAAACTCTGGCCGACGCTCTGCTCCAATACGAAACGCTGGATGCTAAAGAGATCCAGAAGGTGTTGGAGGGAGGGTCTCTGGAACACTGAACCTCACATCATTTACCGACTTGTTGTAAAGTGTGTACATATATAAATATATTCTGTGAGGCCCATGGGCACAGGTCTCAGGGAGGCCTTTGCATTTACTTTATGTATCCTTCACCAAATCTACATGTCGTTCTTTTATTTGAATAGTTTTTAGACTTTTCTTTTCATGCATACAGCGTGTGTTATCGTTACTCTTGTGAGAAATAGTGGAATTTTGTTTCATTTTATTGAAAAAATACAGTCGGGTCAAAATGAAGTCCATTCTATTTCAGGCATCTTTCCTTTTTTTTTTGACTTTAGCACCCCAGACCTTAAACACATGTATCTTCAGCTTGAATGTACCATAAACGTCGGCAGGGTACATGTTCCATTGGATGTGCTTCTAGCTTATTATTTATTGAAGTGCCCGGTCGTGTCATATTCTTTCTTCACACTGAGGTTTGAACTTGAAGGCTACATCCCATAATGAACTGTAACTATGTATATATTGTGACGATTTGACTCTGTTGAATGAGAGGACTTGTTGAGGGTCGAATAAAAAGGTCTCCAAGCTGCTGCTTCTTGCCCCATTGTCTTCTCTACACAATGACTGCAGTTGTATCCAGACATTTAGCAGCTCTATCTTCACGTTCACGAGAGTGGAACAGGCTCATGGTGCTGTTATCTATTGTCCTATTGTGAGAAGGCTTCACATATGAGCTTAAAAAGGCTCGCAGGTGAAGAGAAAGGCAAAACCCTCATTGTCTGCACATGTAAAGGGTTAACTCTATGGACTAACATGGAATAATGGACGAGCAGGACAGTTCTGTTGCTGTTGTTGGAATAGGATGCAATTTTCCTGGTGGTAAGATTATTAAACTATATATTTTTGTAATAGAATTTTTAACTGTTTAATTTATATTTAGGTGAAGGGGTAGATGCTTTTTGGAGGGTGCTAATAGAAGGGAAGAACTGTGCAAGTGAGATTCCAGCAGAGAGGTTCAACTCTGCTCTGTGGTTTGATCCTGATGATGGTAAACTGGGGAAGACGCAGACCAAGAAGGCGGCTTTTATCCACGGGTGAGAACAGAGTCTGCGACTTTGAGCTATTCCTCTGTCACATTGTTTACTTCACATAACAGTGAAGGCTTTAGCCAGTTATAAAAGAGGACTTCTACATGAAGAATAGAAGTACTCAACGTATACACACAGTATTATGGCACGTTGCAGATGTAGCCTTTATTTATCCAGAATGCATTAAAAACAATAATGTAATCCACATCTAAATTACTACTTAAAATAAAACACATTTCTGTTCACTTCTATACTTTCCCAGGACCATAGTGGGAAGAATACTTTCATGTTCATTTCCAAAATACTGATTACCTGCAACACAATGTATTTCTCATGTATTCTGCCTCATGACCCATTTAGTGACTGCGCCGTGTCTTACAGTTGGTGCTCATATACACGACACGTATGAACATGTTTTCACAGCTATGTTTTTAAATAGATCACATTAATATCACTACATTAACATTTAAATGTCAGAGATTTCAACCAGTTTATTTATAGGGAAGATGCACAAGTTTCAAATGTCACCCCCCCCCCCCCCCCCCATTACAAATGTATTATATAATCGTATTCTAATATTTTAGAATATTATTATACAATAGTACAATATCTACCTGATCCAACAACATAGTCCATAGTCTATCCATTTGGATGACGGAATACTACAATGTTTGAAAATACTATTTTAAATATGTATTCTAAGTACACACATTTTTTCAGGCTGGCATCTTTACTGTGACATGCTTTCCACAGTTTTTTTTAAACTGTATGTTATTTAACAGTTTTTTGCTTTAAACTTTTTTATTTTTTGTAAGGTGACCTTGAGTGCCAATAAATGTGCTATATGAATAAAATATATAATAATAATATTATTACCATGTTTTTATATTTACCAACACTGAGAATCATCAGACTGCACATTCTCCCTCACCCGAACAACACAGACACATACAAAGCACATCTGTCTATTATATTGTTAATTTAAAAATATGACACAATCTTGATGAAATTAATTATTGAAATAAAACATTTCTCTCCTTAGATTTAATGAGTTTGACCACAAGTTTTTCGGCATCTCTGAGGCCGAAGCAAACGTCATGGACCCTCAGCAAAAGCTTCTTCTCCACTGCACCTACAGAGCCCTAGAGGATGCTGGGATGTCCATGGAGCGGTTAAGTGGAAGCCGAACTGCTGTTATCATAGGTACACAACATTCTCTTAATCTTTTTCAGCCCATAATTAAATGTAACATGTGTTTGTAATCCCTCAGGTCTTATGAACAGAGACTATGAAACTCTTAAAAGTGACATCTCTTCGACAATAAACCACTACAATGCCACGGGAACCGCAATGAGCATCACTGCCAACCGGATTTCATTCATCTTCAACCTCACCGGACCCTCTTTTGCTATTGATAGTGCATGTTCTTCATCTTTGGTGGCTTTGCACTTGGCCTGCCAGTCTTTGAAACAAGGTCCAGACAGTTTTATAGATAGACTACAATACCTTTACTATATGCTACAAATGGTTGAATATTGCGTCCATTTTCCTTCAGGGGACTGTGAGATGGCGGTCTGTGGAGGAGTTAGTTGTATCGTCGAGCCCAGAGTGTTCGTCGCTCTGAGTAAAGCGAAAATGATCTCTCCAGAAGGAATCAGCCAACCCTTTTCCACCAAAGCGGATGGATATGGCAGAGGAGAAGGCTGTGGGGTTGTGCTACTCAAGCCTCTGAAAAATGTAAGCATTATCAACAATTGTACATAATAAATATCTACTCATGTAAGCCGAGAGTAAGCTAATATGGTTAATTTACCCTATAGGCTATTCGTGATTGCAACAAAATATGGGGAGTCATAAGCAAGACGGCGGTGAACCAAGATGGCCGCCACGTTAGCCCCATCACCAAGCCTTCATTGCTGCAACAAGAGGAGCTACTTCGTCGAATCTACTCACACAAAGACATGGTGAAGGTGCAGTACATTGAAACACATGGGACTGGAACAGCGATAGGAGACACCACCGAGGCTGCTAGCATCTCAAATGTTATCGCTAAAGCTAAACCGGCTACGAAGGTGCTAAGGCTAGGCTCGGTAAAGGGCAACATCGGACACACTGAATCTGCCGCAGGAGTCGCCGCACTCATCAAGGTACTTCTTATGATGAGGCATGAAACCTTTGTACCCACTTTGTTTTTCTCCGAGGAACATTCTAGCATCGACACGAAAACTCTGAAATTGAATATTCCGACAAAAGCTGAGAGATGGGAGACAGATGGGGGTTCAGAAAGAGTTGCTGGGATTAACTGCTTTGGTTTTGGAGGGACAAATGCACATGTGATTGTAAAAGAATACAAACGCAGGTCTATTCCAACACAGAAACCAAAATGTTGTTCGAAAGTATTTGTAATTTCGGCCAAAACAGAGGAATTGCTACAAGCTAATATCAGTAACATCCAACAAAAACTCAGCTGCAACCATGATCTTGACTTGCAAGAACTGTCGTACACTTTAGCTTGTGGACGAAGTCATTCAAAGCATAAATACAGAAAATCCTGTGTCGCCACTTCCATGTCCGAGCTTCAACAACAGCTAGCAAAAAACCCAGAAGTGGAGTCAACTAAAACAGATATCCAGCTGGTTTATGTATTCTGTGGAAATGGGGTCGCGTACAGGGGCATGTGTAGTCAGCTGCTGAAAGATGAACCAATATTCAGAGAGAAGATTGCAGAAATCGAGACGCTTTTCAGGATATACAAACACGTCAACATTCAGCAGAAGCTAGCTGGTGATAATGCCCAGGAGGATTTTAGCAACCCAGAAATAGTGCAGCCGCTACTCTTTGCTCTTCAGGTGGGTATTGTGACTGTTCTAAAACAATGGGGGATTGAACCTGACATAGTTCTGGGTCATTCTGTTGGCGAGGTGGCAGCGGCTCATTGTTCTGGCCTCTTGTCTCTTGACGATGCAGTCAAAGTGATTTATCATCGCAGTGTTCTTCAGAGTGCAGTTACTGGTGGAAAAATGCTTGTTGTTGGTAATGTAGCCGTGGAAGACGTCTCAAGAGCTATTGTTGAATTCAAGGATAGTGTTTGTGTAGCCGCTTACAACAGTCCACTGTCTTGCACATTGTCAGGCGAAGAAACTGCCATAGACATTTTGCATCAGAGGTTGAGTGTCATGTTTGCGGATCAAAGTGTGTTTCTCTGTTTGTTAGCGGTCCCAGCAGCATACCACAGTCCTAAAATGGATCCTGTACTTGAGGAAATTGAGAATAACATTCACCCATTGAATACCAACACCAACAAATGCAAACTATTTTCCACATTGACGGGGAAAAGGAATTCAGTTGGACAGTTTTGCACAGGGAGCTATTGGGCAAAGAATGTGCGACAACCAGTTTTATTTGCACAAACTTTGCAGGCTGTTTTACAAGATTGTCCAGCTTCCAAAAATGTGGTATTTGTTGAGATCAGCCCTCGTAAAGCTCTTCAGAGAAGCATACTGGAGACTTTGGGAAGTAACCGAATTGTCTTGTCCAGTGTGGAGCCAGAGAATGACAGTGAAACTCTACTGTCCACTGTTGCAAAGCTATTTGAATTTGGTGTCAATGTCGACTGGCATCAAGTTCACAAGGGATATGAAACCATACCAATTGATCTTCCTGCCTATCCCTTTGAGACGACAAAGAATGGTGTGAGCTTTGAGCATTTAAGGAAAGGTTCCCAAATAGCCGGGCTCTCCCATCCTCTCATAAGCCCCGGCGACCACAGTAATTTATTTCTGTGTGACCTTTCCCTTCCGTCATATCTTTGGGAGCATAAAAACAACAGCGTGCCTATCGTACCTGGTGCACTCCATGTTGAGCTGGCTTATGCAACGATTATGGCAAGTTCAAAACCCCAAAAACAAGTATCCTCGCTCAAAGTTGCCATTGACTTTCAAAGTTTGTGCTCACTTACTTCAGACAACCTTCAGTTAAAAGTGAAACTTGATCAATCAGGAAAGCAATTTACATTCAGTATTGATTCTTCTGCTTCAACACATGCATCAGGTTCCTATGTATGGTCTGAAGAAGAGCAATGTGTAGAGGAATCATGCATTTGTCTTGAAACAATCTCTCAAAGGTGTAAATCTGAAATCACAAGCAGTCAAATGTATGCGGTTCTTGGTCAAGCAGGGTTTGAGTATGGCAAAGCTTTCAGACAGCGACGTCATGTTTACTATGGCAGTGAATACAAAGAGGCAATGGCCCCTGTGCAGGTCCCTGAGGAACTTTTAAAAGACTTCAAGGAGTACTTCATTCACCCAGTACTGCTGGACTACTTTCTGCAAATGACTGCGGTTGTAGCTATGCAGGAGATATCACTTAAGCAAGGGTTCCCAACAGCTATCAATAGCATTGTAATTACAGAACCTTTACAAAAGCAAATGCTGATGTATCTAAGAGTATCTGAAGTCAACCCTGACTTTTTGGAGGTTTGCGGATGCTTTACCAACACAGAAGGAAAAGTACTTGTTGAACTTAAAGGAGTAAGAATCTCTTTTATGAATTCTTCTGTTGTTCAGCAGTCTCTGTTTTTCCACAATGAGATTTTGTCGATTGCCTCAGAACGGCCCTCACTTACTAAGATCAAGTGCCTTCTTTTTGAGGATAAACTAGGTTTTTCCAAAGCACTGAGGCCTTTTTTGGACCTTGAGTCCATTTCTGTAGAGTTTGGCCCACAGTGGACACCGAGCAGGATAAGAAATCTAATTGTGAACTCAAATGGCTTTTTCAAAAATATCATCTTTATGTGGGCCATTGAGGATCTAAGTCACATGACATCAGAAAAGACTTTAGAAGTATTGGTTAATTGCTGTTTGTTGTTTCAACAGATTGTTTTGGCTTTGAAAGACAGTGAGCTCCCCTGTACTGTTCATGTAGTAACATTCAGATCCACTGAAGAATCAGTGAATTATATCAGCCCTGGTTTTGTTTTTCATGGACTGATAAGAGCATGCGCTGCAGAGATACCAGGTCTCACATTTCAACTTATTGATCTTGCATCTGTAACCAGTGATGATATTGAAGCTCTGATTGATGTTCTAAACACCTCCACTCAACAAGAGGTTATGATCAAACATGGGCAGATTAAAACTACAAGAATAGTTCGTACACCTGTAACAGATGTGTCTTCCTATTCAAATAATCTCCACTCTATGCACTTGAAGGACTTCTCTCTTTGGACCAGTGACCCTTACAGAATCAATAATCTGTCTGCCTATCCAAGAGACACAAGTGAAGATCTCCATCTTGAAATAGGATTTGTTGAGGTGGAAGTAACTGACATTTGTATTCACTCTGCTGATTACTTCCCCGTGAGCATGTCAGCATTTCGATTTGGCAATACCTTCTATTGGAATAAGGATGTATCATTGAACCACATGCTTCTGGCTTTGGATTTCAGTGGTGTTGTTATTGCAGTGGGAAATAATGTTCGCAGTCTTAAAGTTGGAGATCACATTGCCTCATGTTATCCAGTTGCATCTTCTTCAACGGTAAGAATTCCAGAAACAGCTTGCTTTAGTACGAGTGTATTCCCATATCTGAGGGAAACACCTTGCGTGTCAGTTTTCGTATTAGCAAGGGAGATTCTAAGACAGTTGGCAGATGTAGAAGTGCAAAGGAGAAAGTTAACCATCATATCATCAAACCCATCTTCCATCATGGTGAAAGTCTTGGCACTGATAGCAAACCGTTCAGGGTGGAGTGTGTCGTCCGGGTCTATGTGTAGTGCAGAGCATTTAGAGAGGAGCCATGCTGTTGTGTTTCTTACCCAAATGGAGAAATCTCGCATTGCAAATCTTGACAAACTTATGGACAAAACACATGTTGTTCTGGTCAGCAGTGGGTACAAGTCCTCCCCTGCATCTTTGAGTTTTTCAGCAAAGTGCAATAACATCCATGTGCATAGAGTAGACGTTACTGATGTCCTTCAAAAAGCCAGACTTCAAACCCAAAACAAAATGCTTTCAAACTGGTTGTTATCATTGGGCTTTTCCATAGAATCTCTTCCACTTAAAAGAGTAGTTATGCAACCTACAGAGTCTAAAGTGAATGATGAAAATTCTGATTCCTACTTTACGACAAATGCAATAAAGCAAGTTGTTCTTAATCCTAGACGACCTGACTTTGCAGTTTCTCTTCAACAAAAGCAAAAAACACTTTTCAAAAAACAGAGTGTTTATGTTGTGACTGGTGGCCTCTCTGGTTTAGGATGGGAGACAGTGAGGTTCATTGCTGAAAATGGAGGAGATTGCATTACCATACTGTCCAGAAGTAGTCCAACAGAAACAATGCAAATGTTGATCGAAGCACTCCAGAATAGATTCAATGTCAAAGTCTTGAATCTGCAATGCGACGTGTCAGAGTCACTGCAGGTGGACAAAGCATTCTTAAAAATCCAACAAAGATTTTCATCTTGCCCAGTCAGAGGAGTCTTCCACAGTGCTGTAGTTTTGCATGATGGTCTTATTGAAAACCTTAACCGATCACTCTTCCAGAAGGTTCTCAAGCCCAAAGTCTGCGGTGCTCTGAACCTCCATTATGCCACACTCCAGTACAAGTTAGATTACTTTGTGTGCTACTCCTCTGTGTCCTCGTTCATTGGAAATGCTTCGCAGTGTAATTATGCAGCTGCTAACTCTTTTCTGGATGTGTTTTGTCAGTATAGGCGGAATCTTGGACTTGTTGGACAGTCCATTAACTGGGGTCCATTAAACCTTGGTCTTTTACTCAACAAAGACCATTTCCAGAAGTTCCTGATGACTAAGGGGTTGATGGTCATGAATATCTGCGAAGTGCATGAATCGCTGAAAATGTGCCTTTTGATCGACAGGGTTCAACAAATGATTTGCAAGTTCAATTTTCAGAATCTTCATCATCATGTTCTTTCCCAGAATGCGTTTCTTAGACAGCGGCTGTCTGCATTGGTGCAAACGGAACTCAAAGATGAAACTGAAGCCGCTGTTAGATATAGTGCCTCAACCCAAACGAGTGTGAGACAGATAGTGAGCGATCTGATCCACATCAGAGTAGATGAGATGAACGACGACACGGCTCTCTGCGCTTTAGGCATCGACTCAATGTTAGCCATGACTTTGCAAAACAAGGTTTTCCAAGAAACAGGTGTCAATGTGCCTCTTGTCCAAATATTAGACCCCAAATGTACAGTGACAAGCCTGGCAACAGCTGTTGTGTGAAAGTACAGCAAGAGTGTAATAAGTGTCATTTCAATTTATGGCATTTTTTGTCACTGTCCGGACAATCTTGATGAAGACTGACGACATCTATGTAATGCTTTCACATTTAACGATTTTCTTTTATGTAACTGTAAAACTTTGTCGTATCAACTGTTAAATACATGTTATCACATTTTTATGTTTTACTCAATAAAGGATTTTCAAACATTCTCTTGTATTTACCTTTACCTTTTTGTTGCTAACAAGAAAAATCACTATTGCTGCTACTGCGACAGAATCATCTGATTTACAAGCAACTTTGTGGAACTGCCAAGAATTGTTTACTTGAAAGTGAAATACAGTATTCTTGTGGAAAAGCAATCTTTAATCATTGATCAATAGTAATTATTGATTTAATTCACAAGAAAACACTTCTTTATTAATCAACCAATTTAATCAGATAAAAAAATAACTTGAGTTAAAAAAAAAAGTAAATGGAAAAAGACACAAACAACATTTAAAACATTTTACTAAAATATCAGCACATTCAGAGCTTTACACATCATTTATTTTGGTAAGAATGTAAGTTTTTCATACAAATAGAGACAAAGAATTAGACATATCCATATTATATACAATATACAGTACATATTACAATTTGGCTTTATGGAGAAAAAATGAATGAAGGCACACTGATTCATGCTGTGTAAAGTTTTTACAGCCTGGTCACGTTTTCATCTTTTTGCCATGCTGACAAAGTCTCACAGATTTCCCCTTCATTTCCTTCAGTAAGTATGTCAACTACTGTACTGATTGTTGCATTTGGATTAAGTAACTTCACCAACGGCACAATGAGGCCTCTCTGCTGAAAGATCAGATTCTGCAGCGTCATTGCCTGCATCGAGTCAATCCCTAGTGACGAAAGAGGCGAGTCGTCTCTGAGCTCACTCTGGTCTACGCCAATGGTCTCACTAAGAAGAGATCGCACATATTCTTTTGATGAGACCAAATCTACTGGTTTCCCTTCTTCTTCCATGTCTTTGTTTTTTTGAAATGCCTCCTCAACTAATGCAGACAACCTCGCAGTTAAGGCAGGATTTTGGGAAAGTATATTGTACCTGATGTTTCTGAAGTGGAACCTACAGACAGCCTGTTGAGGTTGGTTTAAAATGAGACATTGCTCCAGGCTCTTGTAAATCTCGCCTTTGTTCAAGACCATGATTCCCTTTGCTTCTAAAAATCTCTGAAAATGATCTTTGTTCAAGAGAAGGCCAAGATTTAGTGCTCCCCAATTGATCGACTGAGAAGGTAAGCCTAGTGTTCGTCTGTAATGACAGAATAGATCAAGGAATGTGTTGGCAGCAGCATAATTGGTCTGCGATGGGTTTCCTAAAAATGCTGAGATGGATGAGTAGCACACAAAGTAATCTAAGGGACAGTGTTTTGTGGCATTGTGTAAATTGAGAGCACCAAGGACTTTGGGCTTGAAAACATTCTCGTACAAAGATTGGTTCAGTGTTTCTATCAGCCCGTCATGCAAGACGACTGCACTGTGAAATACTCCTCTGATTGGACAGTCAGAAAATGTCGTCTCTATCGAATGTATGGCCTTTTCTACATGTTCAGCCACCGATATGTCACACACAAGGCTTATGATGCAGTTTCGACACTGATTTTTAATGTTGTTGAGGTCATTCTGCACTTTGGGGGATGGCTTTCTTCGGGAAAGTATGGCAACTATTCCACCACCCCTTTGTGAGATGAACTTGACGGTTTCATAGCCAAGTCCAGTGAGACCTCCTGCCACTATGTACACAGCCCTTTTTCCAAAGAGCTTTTTCTTTGATGGCAACTGTGGAATTTGAGACTCTTTTACAAGTTCTATGACACCAATATTAGAAGTGTTGAAGTATGACTGGGGTTTGTCTGAGCCAGTCATTTGGAAGATTTTTGATCCATAACTTTGGAAAGTAAAGCTTTCTATCCAGATCCTTTTGCTGAAATTCAGTGACTTAAGCCACTGCAAAATCTTTGGCCTCCGAGCAGACATGGAGCTCTTTTGTAGAATGGTTGACATTTGTCTTGTCTGCACATGAACTCGATCGTTTAAACCTTGCAGGTCAATGGCTGCAGGAATAAACTGTGACTCACAGATTATGATGACATGTCGGACTTTGGGAAAGTTATGAATCTTTACTATTTGTAACTCATGAAATGGTGGTAGGAAAACAAAAGCATCAAACTTTTTCACATCAACAAAAGAGCCGTTGAACTGTGTACCAACAACAACAGAATGACCAGACTGTTTCAAAGCAAAGGTTAAGACTTTAATGAGAACGGAATCCACCACAGAGCAAATGATTCCTATGTGATGTTTACCTTTCGGTAAGGCTTTGTGTATTATCTCCCAAGCAAGCACAAAAAAAGAAACACAAGGTGTTTTCTGAAGAAATGCTAACCGTTTGGTGCTATAGCACAGATCTTCTTTAACTCTGACTTTGCTTCCTGCCGTGACTGGAAAACAACAAGCAACTTGATCGCCAACCTTAAGTTTCTTGACTCTGTCTCCCACTGCGGTGATGGTGCCACTAAAATCAAGAGCCATCATTTCATGTGTCTGGTTTGATTGCTGGTTCCAGTAAAGTGTCTTTCCATATTTTAGATGTGAACTACTTACAGGAAAGTAATCAGATGAATGCACACAAATGTTGGAAAGTTGAATTTCAACATAAGCATCCCTTAGCTGGACTTCATCATAACTATGGACTGCACTCACATCTGTTATTCTAAACGCATTAGATGTATGAAAAATGCAATCTTCAGACAATGAAGAAAAGATGGGCATTTTATCATCACATGTTTGAGGTGGGGTACGGACAATAGAGGGTTTCAGAACTCGTCCATCTTTGACGACCAGTTCTGGGTGCTTGCAACATGGAAATGACCACAGAATTTGAGAAAGAGTCGCAATATCTGCAACAGAGGCACTACTGAGGTCAATCAGCTGAAAAGACAGGTCTGATATTTCTGCTGACAAGCATCTTGTCATACCAGAGATGGCAAAGCCAGTGCTGATCTGATCAACAGTGATGTCTGATGCGCGGTAAGTCACTGCTCTAATGGAATTTGGAAAGTTTATTTTCTTCAGCTCAAGAACAATCCTTCGGAAAATCTCACAGCATTTCGATAAATGTTGCACAATAGAATCAGGTGCATGATTTGTAATATTTTCCATCCCCCATAAATACAACACTTCATCAAAGTCTGTAATTTTGGTTTTTATTTTCAGATCATCCAAAAGAGAAGGAAAACCATGTGTCAAGATGTGTTCTGCATGTGCTATAGGAACATAGCAAGACCTTGAATCCAAGTGTTGGTGTAGACCTTTGGAGATACCCAGTGAGTCAGAGAAGACCAATGCTTGTGGTGGCTGTGCAGATGGATCACATTCAGTAATGACATTAAGAGCATTGTGATAGAAGTACTCCTCAACTACATGAGAATGACTGCCAAGGTACTTTATAATAACATTCTTAACTTCAACTAAAACCTTTCCATCTTTATCTGCGAGACAACCACAAACCTCAAAGTAGTCTGTCCCTATGTCAGTTGCTCTCAGATATACAACCATCTCTTCTTCTAAGGGCTCCAACACTATCAGTCTGCCTATTTTAGTGGGGAAGCCTGGTCTTCCTTCAAAAATGTGCCCCACTGTCATTGGAAGAAGTTGCATGAGATAATCCAAGACCACTGGATGGATGCAGTAATCGTGCAATTGAGGTCGTAACACCTCTGGAACGGTCACAACTGAAAAAACCTCTTTAAGATCTTCTCCATAGTAAACATTGGCTTTATTTTGGAAGACATCTCCGTACTTGAAACCTCCAGCTAAAAGGCAACCATAAAATTCTTCATAGCCAACTACAGAGGTGCACCTTTGGTAAATTGACTGAAGCGAAATGTTTTGCTCGTCAGTTAACTTCTCTTTGCTTGAAACTATTGTGCCCGATGCAAACACAGCACACTGGGAGAAAACTGTGAAACCTGTTCCTGTTTCAGTTTGATTAAGTTGGACCTGGATTTCTGGGGTGTTTGGCAATAAAACAAAAGGGCTGTGAAAGTTTACAGTGAGCTGGAGTGATTTAAGTGTGACCTTTGGTTTGGCACTAGCCATGAACACTGCCAAACCCAACTCTGCATAGAACGAACCTGGAATGATCGGTACATCATTGTGCCTGTGCTCTTTCAAGTAAAACAAAAAGTCTGACGTGAGGTTGGAAGTAAAAACATTGCTTTCACTTCCTTTCTTACAGAGCACAGGATGATTACTGAGAGTATTTTCCTGAGCTGCGCCAATGACAACGTCTCTATCTGAGGTGTCGAACTGGTACTTTGGGAAATCTAGTGGCACGGTCTCATACCCTTTGTAAAATGTGTCCCAGTCTACCTGAATTCCTTGTTCAAACAAAGCTGAGACCACAGATGCAGATGTTTTGTGATCTTTGCCTGGTTGTGCTGACACCAGAACAGCAGCATCACTTCCGAGTGTCTCCATGATATTTCTCTGTAAGGCTCTTCTTGGTCCTATTTCTAGAAACACTGTGTTCTTTTTACCCTTGGTGGAAGATCTTATTGCTTGCTCAAAAGCGACCGGCTGCCGAATATTTTTTGCCCAATAGTCCCCTGAACTAAAGTCACCCTCTTGCACCTCTTTTCCCGTCACTGAAGAGAACAGCTCAATCTCAACTGTATTGACTTTTAAAGGGCCTATTTTCTCTTTAACTGGATCAAGGATTGGATCCATCAAATGACTGTGGTAAGCTGCTGAGTCATCTAGCACATGGAGAAACAGTTTTTGGCTTTCATCTGAGGTACTTAAGTCTCTATGAAATGCTTCAATTGAATCTGCATCTCCTGAAAGAGTGCAAGAGACAGGGCTGTTGCTAGCAGCAAGGGATATTTTACCTGAATACTGTGAAAGAAGAGGTGTCAAATCAGATACGGGCATATTACTAACAACAAGCATTTTTCCACCGGTTACCGTGCTCTGTAAACTACTACGGTAAAAGATCACCTTTACTGCATCTTCAAGAGATAGAAGTCCAGAGCAATGAGCGGCAGCAACCTCACCAACCGAATGACCCAAAATAGCATCCGGCTTCACACCCCAGTGTCTGAAGAGAGCATAGAGGCTAACCTGGATCGCAAAAAGAAGAGGTTGGACAATATCTGGTTTGCTGAAATCTCCACTCTCCTCCTCAAGCGTTTCCAAGACGTTCAAAGGACTCAACTTTTGCAAAAGCTCTGTGATTTCAGAAATCTTTTGTCTAAAAACAGGCTCACATGCTAGCAGCTGCTTGCACATTCCATGGTAGGTGACGCCATTTCCGCAAAAGACAAATACTAGTCTTGAATCCAAAACCGAGGGGCGAACTACTCTGCTAATGTTGGCCTTTAGCTTCTCTTTGAGCTCAGATATGTGTGAAACCATGACTGCCTTTCTGTATTTGTGCTTTTGATGGCTACGTCGACAAGCACAAGTATACAAAAGACAATCAAGATCAACATGGCTATCTGCATCTAGCCGTTTAACCGTGTCCTCCTTCATCAAGGTGAGAGATCTTTGTGAATTCGCAGACAAGACAAAACATCTCAGCTGGTTCATTACCTGATTATTCTTTGGTGTAATGCCTGTTTGTTTGTAGTCTTTAACAATGGCATGGGCATTGGTTCCCCCAAAACCAAAATTGTTTATCCCAGCCACCTTGTTTCCTTTCGGTTCCCACTTCTCTACTTCTTTGGGCACTTTGATGTTCAGAGCCTTGGCATCTACACTGGCTGTCTCTTCAGAATAAAACACAGAAGGCACTATAGTCTTGTGTTTCATCATTAGCAGTACCTTGATGAGTCCGGCAACCCCCGCTGCCGATTCAGTGTGACCGATGTTGCTTTTAACCGAACCTATACAAAGGGTGTCGATATGGTGAGGTCTGGATTTAGCAATGATGTTGGAGATGCTTCTGGCCTCAGTTGGATCTCCTATTGGTGTTCCTGTCCCATGTGCTTCGATGTATTGAACATTTACCAGATCAGTCGCTGTGTAGATTTGCCGGAGCAGCTGTTCTTGTTGCGACATTGAAGGTTTGGTGATTGGGCTAACGGAGTGGCCGTCTTGGTTTACTGCTGTTTTGCTGATTATGCCCCATATGTAGTCATGGTCCTCTAATGCCTGCAAAGAAAAATTGACAGAATATGTTATTACTATACAGTATCTCTCCACGATGTCATAATCTAGGGGTGTCAATATGGTTCCAGAAAGGACCGGTGTGGCTGCAGGTTTTAATTCCAAGCAAGACTCACCAGACTCCACCCATTTCCTCAAATTGTCAGGTTCAGACTGGACTCACTTGAGGAAATGGGTGGTCTGGTGTGCTCCTGCTTGGTTGGCCTTTTGAGGACCAGTTTGGCTAATGAAAGAAAGTTCATGGAAGTCTTCATTGACAAACCTACCTTTTTTAGCGGCTTGAGCAGAACTACCCCGCAGCCCTCGCCTCTGCCATAGCCATTTGCTTTGTTGGAGAAGGGTTTGCTGGAGCCATCAGGAGAGATCATCTTGGCTTTACTCAGAGCCACAAACACTCTTGGCTCGAGGATGACACTAACCCCTCCACACACGGCCATCTCACAGTCTCCTGAAAATATGTAACAATAAACGTAGATTCACCCAATTGGAAATGTATTACCAAAGATGGCTGCAGAAAGCCTTGTTATTGATCCTTTGCACTTCTTTTTAAATGTGACGTGTGCAAAATCTGAGTGCTCTTAAATCTACTTTTATTCTGCTGAAATGTGGGCAACGATGACATTGAAATTTCCCCACCGAGGGATGAATAAAGTATCTTGGGTCTAAAACTATGAATGAACGAAACAGATCCTTTCAGGTCAGAAATATTGAATTGATGGAATCTCACTAAAATTAGATGATGCCTTTTATGTTTTTTATATTTAACTTTTATATTTTTACTCTGCATTCCCGGCCAAATATGAATTACGGGAAATGTTTCGAACTATAAACCAGGTCAAGGCATTGGTGAATAAAAAAGTGCTCAAACCTCAAAACAACACAGTGTTACATGCATAAACTAAGAAAGTGAAAAAACTGCATCTTATTTTAGCTTTGACAAATGATAATGATGATAAATGAGTTTGCTTCCATTTAAAAAGATAGATAGATAGATAAAAAGAAGCTAATCACTTTTACGCATGAGCACAAGGCCCTAAACATGGTGCAGAGAAGGCTAGATTAAGACAGCATTGACCTTGTCTGATGGCCTGACATGCCAAATGTAGAGCCACCAGAGAAGAGGAGCAGGCGGAGTCTATGGTCAGGGAGGGTCCGGTGAAGTTGAAGATGTAGGACACTCTGTTTGCTGCTATACTCATGGCCAGTCCAGTCCCGGTCCAGTGGTTGATCACACTGGGGTGAACGTGGCTGGCATTGGTCTCGTAATCTCTGTTCATTAGACCTTGAAGGAATTGCATAAATATTTATCATATGCATATATATTTCACATGTTCATACATAATTACCGTACTTTCTGGACTACTAGGCACACCTGTGTATAATCCGCACCATTTGAAAGGAAAGTATATTTTGTTCATATTTAGGCTGCACTTGAATATAAGCCACAGATTTTAATGTTGTGATGTAGCAGATGAACGACTGTTTTAACTGATCTCAACCTGATTTAATGACGAGGTGTTTTAGCAGCTTAAACCTTCCTCATTCACTCATTTGCTTTCATCTTTTTAGACAATAAACAAGTATTCTATAGCTACAAATTCCTGATTGGTTTAAGTCCATAAAGCTCAAGACAAAAACACATATTAGCCGCATCGCCATATAAGCTGCAGGAATCAAAGAACTAGAAAAACATTGCAGTTTATAGTCCAGAAATTACGGTATAATTAAAGCAAACAACAAACAGCAAACAGTAATTGTGAATTAAACAGTTTAGCATCTAACCAGTATGCGCTAGTATCGGATATCATTTGCAAGTCAGAATAATATATAAGTGAGACTGTACAAAGCAGTTATTACTACTATATATACATGAGTTAATTATTTATGAATATGCACAGTTCTTATTCAAATCAAGCAAGAATAGGCTGTGTGTTTCTTGGTACATACAAGATATCTGTTATTAAAGCTGAAGTATTGAAGCATGGATAAAAACATGTGCGTACCGAAGAAGACTCCGGTCCTGGTGCCACTGGCCTTCTCCAGAGGAAGCCCAGCGTTCTCCAGGGCCCGATACACACACTGCAGCAGCTGCTTCTGCTGCGGGTCCATCTGCTCCACCTCACTGTCACTGATCCCAAACAACCTGTGGTCAAACTCATTGAAGCTGCAAAAAGAAGTCAGACGATAAGATTCATATTTGAGCTTTGATAAATGGAAGTGAATCAGGATTACTGCGGATTATACCCCTCAATGAGCGCAGCTTTGAAGGTCCGCGACTTTCCCGGCTTGTTTTCATCTGCGTCGTACCAGGGGCCCATGTCAAACCTCTCTCTGGGAATAGGCACCACACAGTTCCTGCCCTCCAACAAGACCTTCCAGAAATTGTCCAGGCCTTCACCTATAATGACAGGAGAACAGTGGAACACAGTGATATTAACCGTTACACAAAAAAAGTACATGCATTTTTGTGTAAAGGTTGTTATAATTATTCATTCATTCATATATCCTGTTTATTGTCCATTTCTGGGTCGGGGGGTGGTTATCGAAGCCGTCATCCCATTCTCTCACTCATACCAGCCTCTCACTGGGTTAGTGCAGGTGGTGGGTCTATCTATAGAGTATGGCTGCAGTCTTTCAGCTTGGGTTTCAGGAAAAGTGGGGTTCAGTGTCTTGCTCAGGGACACAACGTTTCAGATTGACGCAGCTAAAATCTGGAACAGTCTTCCTGAAAATGTGAGACAGGCTTCTACTCAGACAATGTTAAAATCCAAGTTAAACAGTTGTGTTTAGCTGTGCATACAACTGAAGGACTGTATCTTCTTCTTCCTATTTTTTATGTACAATTATTTATGATGATGTATTATAATGCCTTGTGTGTTTTGAATATGGTTGTTTTGTTAATCACTTTGAGTTGCCCTTGCCACTTTTATTCAGTGGGAGTAAATGGAGAAACCCACGAGCATTTGGTCCGAAGAATACTTCACCAACTGAGTCCCTGGTGTTAATAAGGATAACAATTCAATAAGACAAATAAACAAGAAAAATGACCTCTCAGACAAAAACAGCAGCATCTACGTTAACAAAAAGTCACAGCCAAATTTAAGTCTACGTCACTTACCCCCAGGAAAGTTGCATCCTATTCCCACCACCGCAATATCCTTCTCTTGGTCCATCTCCGTGTCTGACGTCTGTGAATCGCTTCTGCTGGGCCTGAACCATAGGCTGTAACCTGTGGTCCCGGCTGAGTGACACCTGTGGTCCCGGCTGAGTGACTTAGAGCTCTCCCATCTCACATCACAGCAGACTTGACCCCTTCGATCTTATCTTCTGCCCTGCCGCCCATTCTTATACCCCCCTACTTCTGCAAATTAAACATTCATGAGCGAGTGTGTATGGATAATGGGCATCTTTAGTGCACATTGTGGTGTAGGCTGTGTGTCAGACTGAACACGGATGTAATGGAAAACTTTATTAATTGCATAGTTTCTAGAGGCTTGGGACTCTCTGTAATTTCTTTATGGTCACTCATCGGGAGTAACAACACTCCCCAAACTGTTCTACAGTGTATATGCATTTATCAATACAATGTCAAGTGACCGGTTCTCTTGACAAACTTAAATAAAAGCCTTGTGAAAACCCATTGGCACTGGCTCCATTGATTGTAATGTGTGATGCATTTTTTGTGCATACAACTGAAGGATTGTATCTTTGCTTATTCTATTGCACTGTGATTCATTGCGATAGGATTGTCTATTTTCTTGTGTATGATGAATGAACTGATATACAGTACAAATAAACTTGCCAAAACTTTCCTTGCCACCTATATTTAATAATTCACGCCTTGATTGTAGACAACTCAAGGTTCTTTTCTCCTAATATTTCCCCTCTTGATACAGAAAATCCACTTCTCACACATTTGGTCTCAGTTTGACAATCATGAGTCCAGGGCAGTGTGTTAATACAACAGTGTAATGTATCCGTTAGCAACACTTATGATAAGATCGGTCCACATTGCATCACACATGACAAATGTAGGTGTGTTTGGCAATCATTCCTCCATCAGTTAATACAAGGTCAGACATGATAAATGGAAAAACCAAAGCTTAAAGTTTGCAGAAATACGTTGAGGGTTGGTCATTATTGCAAAGGTTAAGTTTTTCTTTGGATGGAGGCTGTCAGACCGTTTGTAATCTCTTTGAGCCAGCTCTGAGGTGAGGGAGTAAACAAAACCCAGATGGAAAAATGTCATTTAATTAACTTTTATTTTCAAGAGATGAGAGCAAGAGGCAAAAGTTTTTGGTTGTGTGAACAAAATGGACAAAGTCAAACCATCGGCAAAATTAAAGTGAACCAGACCTGGTCCAGTTAAAGTGGACCAGTTAAAATGTGAGTCGCTACCTTCACATATTTCCAATCCACCTTTGATGAGTAAAAAGTTTACATTACATTAAAACAATCCCATGATCAGTGTTGAACAGAGACAGTCCTCGAGGTCACACATGTTTATTCTATAAAAACATCAGCTGCGAATCCTTGGCCTGGATTCTGGAGAATACAATATTTACAGTTTATGGAGGACACATGAACACATTTACTTAGCTTTTTAAATAAAGGAACCGTTGAGCTAATACAAAACTTTCTCTTGGTCTGTCGTCACAGTACACAATCAGCTCATTCTGCAAAAAATAACTTCTATCAATTCTATTACACTATTCCTTCAGTTTTATTCACAGTGTGTTATGGAAGAGTCTTGTTTTCAGTGCATTACTTAGAGCTGTTATGTTTCTGGAATATTCAACTGCTTTGCCTGAAATGTTCAACAATATTGCATTTATAACATGGGTTGTATTAGTAAAACCATTCGCTTCAAGGCTGATTCTATGCCACATGAGTCTATAATGAACAACGAACAACATATGAAGCTGCATGGTGCAAATGTAATCCATAAAAATATTGTTTAAAATCATTGAGTTAAATACTGATGTTTAAGAGTGGTTTATTCCCATCTGATGTCGAGTTTCTGACAGCTGAGCTCCCACAGACTCTGAGCCATGTCGTCGTCCTGGGCCTTCGCCGAGCACTTGGCCGGAGCACAGTCGCTGCACACACACAAACTGGCCGTAAATATAAACAGAAATGTATTTGATAAAAGGACAAAGCAAGTGT
>OZ035843.1:24436119-24448619 GCA_964034765.1 Knipowitschia caucasica
TGTGTCTGTGTGTGTTGTGTGTGTGTGTGTGTGTGTGTGTGTGTGTGTGTGTGTGTGTTGTTGTGTGTGTGTGTGTGTGTGTTGTTCTGTGTGTGTGTGTTGTGTGTGTTGTTGTGTGTGTGTGGGTGTTGTGTGTGTTGTTGTGTGTGTGTGGGTGTTGTGTGTGTGTGTGTGTGTGTGTGTGTGTGTGTGTAGGTGTGTGTAGGTGTGTGTAGGTGTGTGTAGGTGTGAGGCGGTGTGTGTTGGAGCCTTGTACCTGTAGTATCCTCCGCTCTCGTTCTCCAGAGACGGCTCCACAGCGCAGTAGATGGACGTCTGCGCTCCCTCCGTCGAGTTCTTAGTGAACGGTCGGGCCACCTTCATCACAAACTGCTGCGGGCCGTTCAGATGCCTCCACAGATCTGTCTGCACCACGCCAGGATGGAGGGAGTAGGCGCTCACACTGGTGCCTGCAGAGAAACACACGTCTTTAACTGATAGCAGTAGTTCAGCATCAGCCGGGATATTCGAATTTTCTGAGTTTTACAGCCCCTAAATCTTGTTTTTGCTTTCATTTCGATGTCCCGCCCTCCACCATTTTACCAATCAAAAAGTCCGTGACCCGGGTTGTCAGAACTCACTGCGTCAAGCTAATCTCACTACATATTGCTCCTTTAAAATAAGACTTTCTTGATCTCACAATGGAGAAATTAACAGATTACATTAAGCTTAAATAGGAGACAAATGTGTGTGTGTGTGTGTGTGTGTGTGGGTCGTACCCTGGAGTCTCTTGGCCAGTGAGCGCGTGAACAGGACGTTTGCCAGTTTGCTCTGAGCGTAGGCCTTTTGTTTGTCGTAGCTCTTCTCGCTGTTGATGTCCTCCAGGTTTATGGAGCCAAACTGATGAGCCATGGACGACACGTTTATGATCCTCGCAGGCGCCGACTTTTTAATCAGGTCCAGCAGCAAAAACGTCAACAGGAAGTGACCTGAAGAAGACACGAGGGAGTTGTGAGACGTGGAGAAATATGAGGTTGATTTAGTCACACGACGATGAAGAGGGAAGTTTAAAATCACAAAATCTCTCTATTTACTGGAGAAAAAATACCACGTACAAATAGATTGGCTTACCCCAGTAGAAAGATCGATAGTGATTAAAGCTGAGGTACCCAACTTACACCTCCAACCACCTACAATTGAATGATGTAATACACCCTTAGAACCAAGTGCAAGTTTTATTTTAATCTGTTTTACCACCTTATTACTTACTTATTATTTTCATCATTATTTTTTACTATCTATCATCTTAAATAACAGACTGTTCAATGTGTGCTATCTGAGCGCTTTTACGGTGGCTGAGTGGATAGCACTCTAAGAAGGTCCTGGGTTCGAATCCCGGGCGGAACAGAGCTTTTCTGAGTGGAGTTTGCATGTTCTCCCTGTGTTTGCGCAAGTTTCCTTCGGGTGCTCCGGTTTCCCCTACCACTAAAAACATTCACATTAGGTCTGAATGTAAATGAGAGGGTGAATGGATGGTGTTGATTGGAGCTGATGGTCCAGTGTGTTCCCTTCTGTCATCACCGTGTGTGGAAGGATTGGAACAATATCGGACTCTGAACACTGTAAAGCACTTTGGGTCTGTACCTTGGTCTGTGAAATGGGCTATATAAATAAACATTACTTACTTATCTCTGCTGTAATGTGCGCAACAATAATACTGAACTTTCCCCACTGTGGGACGAATAATAGGAATATCTTGTCTTAAAAGAGCTTGCTTCCACCTTTCTCAGATCAACTGGCTACCAAACTCCCCCAATCTGACAACTCTCAACCCAAAAAGTGAAATACTGACTCATAGGGCTCATTAATCCACATATATGCAATTTATACCCTGTTGTCTGTAAACATAAAAGACAGCATTTTGTGGTCAGATTTGTTTTAACATGTTACTTCTGCCAATCCATAACAAAATGATGGTAGTCCAGCTTTAAATGGGGGAAAAAAAACCTAAAATTGAAAAACTAATCTGAAATGATTTGACTTTGTTTGGACTTACCCATGTGATTAACACCGATCTGCATCTCAAACCCATCTGCAGTCTTCCCGTACGGACACACCATCACTCCGGCGTTATTGATGAGGATGTTGAGTTTCTCCTCTCCTACACAAACAGAAACCATAACGTGTACAATAACAGCTGTATCCATGGAAACAAAGAGACGAGGGACACGTACCTTTGTTAAAACTGTCTGCAAACTCTCTGATGGAGTTGGTGTCTGACAAGTCCAGCTTCATACACGCCACGTTTGGATTGGCCGAGGCTTCTATGACTTCTTTGAGAGCGGCTTGACCTCTCTCAATGTCTCGGCACGCCATGATGATCCTGGCGCCTGAAAACACACACAACCAAAAAATGCAATAATAATATACTTGTTTTTAAATTGGGATATCGTTTAGGTCTTTGAGATTTGAATCATTGCTGTCTTAGTCCCATGTTTATGATTCCAGAAATGTTTACACAGGGCTAGAAGTGTAGAGTGTGGCCAGTCCCTGTGCTCCTCAGATTCCGAGTTGGTTCATATGGCACTAACACTACACCCACAAACACAGTCCCACGCCTGTTCTAACTCTCAAAACAATAATTAGATTAATCAGTAACACATCAGTTCGAGGGTCATGGTGCACTGTGAATGTTAAAACAGCGCCCTCATTTGGCAAAGCAAAGCATTACAATTATTCTTAGAGATGAAAAGCAGAAAAAGCATCATTACAAAAGGAGAAGTGCAACAAGCTTTGTCCTTTGAACTAGATTTAGAAATTATGAACAGGTTCAAAACATAAGTTTAGATTCAAAATTCGACTTGACTTTGTGCCATTGTGTTCATGTCTATATATGTTCTATTTAGCTCCATTTGAAAATGTTTAATATTATACCTAACTAGTTAACATGTATGTTATTTTATGTTGTAACACTGCAGCTTGAATCCTGACCCAGGAAGTACGAAGTCCAGTTCACAGGCCTCTGATTAGAATAGACTGGGACTCTGAGGAGGACAGGGACCGGCCTCCTGCTGGTCCCAGAGTCAGGACTATACATGTGATTATTCATGATTTTAATGTTTTTCTTTTTGTTTTGTTAAACACTTTGAGTTGCCTGGTGTATGAACTATAAACTTGCCTTGTCTAATATTTGGGACAAGTAAACAATCCTGGCACAGTTACAGTAATGCTGATGTCCATATTCACCTCTCTTTGCCAGGTCAATCGCCGTCTCTTTCCCAATGCCAGTGTTGGCTCCAGTGATGAGCACAGTCTTTTCATCCAGCCTCTGAGGAGAGGACCAGGAAGCACGGAAGAGGTTTCTGAAAGAGACACACAAGTTACTCAACCAACGTGGTGTCACAACATCTGCTTTTTCTGCCCAAGAACCAGTCACGCCAGCGGCCACATGAAACACACGAAATACTAATACTTTAAGTTATTATAAAAGTACACTATGAAAGTTAGATAACAATACAGGTTTGTCTAAAGTCTGTGAGGAACTATGTCCAGGTTATTTAGCTAGCTAGCGTTATAGTAACAAAATACCAACAGAAGGGCGAGTTGTTTGACTAGTTTAACATGCCTCCAGATTAGCATAGCCTGTATTAGCTCACCTGATAGCCTGCATTTCCGCACACACTTGTCCAGATGAAAGTAAGCAGGCCTGGGGTGATATTAATTGTGTATTGAGTCCTTATCTGACCAACAGCGCAACCGGTGGCACCGGCAGGATGGGTAAATCTGCCCGGGTATGAGGAATTGTTATTATAGAGTAAAGTATGAAGGACAAAGACTTGGACCAATCAGCAGCAAGATGTCTGCCTCTCCAACCGCTCCTATTGGGTGACTTAAACAAATAGGTCCCGCCTTCAAAGAATGCCTTCGCGTTGCTTTGTTTAGATTTTTTTTTTTTTTTTCATATCGACATCTATACAGTCTACATACATATTTATTTTATGAATAATAAAAAATACGTTTTTCTTTAAAATGTTTCTACCAGTGAGGCAATTATTACGGTTAAGTTAAACATCGAAGACATATTATACATAGTTCCCACAGACCAATGAATGTCACATGACCTCCTCGGAGACGCCATCTTTGATGGCACGCTGCTGTGTTTGTGCATTCCATTAAACAGAAGAATGAGAATAAATGTAGATATTCAAACGCAAATTGGAAAAAAAGGGCAACTTTTGAGCAAATAATTGTATATTAATACAATGGCACCACAGTTTAACGTGCTACGGACATGTTTTACATATTTGATCAAATTATGCAGCAAAAATTAACAAGCAATGCAAACATTTCTCAAAAACTTTAGATTTAATACCAGTTGGAGCTCCATTTAATTATTTTAATTATATTAACAATTAATTTAATTAATGCTAATGCCACACGGACACTCTGGATTGCTGTTATTGTTTATTTCCGCGTTTTTGACCGTATGTTTTGGTGAATGGTGGGCAACTGATTTTTCCAGGCGTAAAGAGCAGTTTATTTTATGACACAGATCTTTTTACAGAAGCAATGCTGTTTGTGAACATTTTTTTAGCCCACCATAGAACTATTATTATCTATTTCATACATTTACGTTGCCCTCGAGAGCCTCGGACGCGACACCGATCCTCCTCATAATAAAGTAATCTAAATGAAACTCTCAAGTTACCAGATATCAGCATACACAAGTTAGTACTGAGTAAATTACGTCTGTCAACACATTATAAGATACGATACGCACCTGACACAAAGTGCTCCGAGCATATTCTTGCGTGTTTTGAGGGAGTTTCTTGCCTGTTTATCTTCGCAAGCCATAACCTCCGTGGTTGTTCTGACAAAAGCTTAGTCTTCTCACATTCATGAAGTCTAATGATGGGTATACTGTAAAATCCAAGTTTAACTGAACCTCCGGCACGATTTGAACATCCATTGACCCAGCAGGAGATGACCATTTTCAACTTTATCACGACATTAACACGTTTCAGCTTCTTTTTCTATTGTTTTGCCCACAGAATGCCAACACAAATGGCGCCGGGTCGGAAAATCCCCGTATGTAGTGACGTCATGTGGGAACTACGTATACGAATAAAAAACTAAATGTAAAAGAAGCAGTGGGGTTCTGCCTTCTTCAGACCGGGTTTGTTTATAGGATTATGAAAGTTATTCTTTTGAGAACATAAAAATGACAACTTCTGGCTTTTTTGTAGAGGAATAGGTCAGTATGCACACACGCACACACACATATACACATACACACACATGCACACGCACATAGACACACACACACACACACACACACACACACACACACACACACACACACACATACACACACTGAAAGATCAAGGCTATGCTCACACTCAGAGCAGCCGTCCTCCTGTGGACTCACCACCTGCAGAGGGTCAGTGAGGGGCTGGTGCTATGAGACTTGGGTGGCATCTCTGACTGCCACCCCCCTGACCCAGAAATGGATTAAAGGGTAGAAAATGGATGGATGGATGGAAGGAATGTTCTAGTCACGCCATGTGGGAGACATTTTTCTTGCTAACAATATTATTCCTTATCTGCTGCACTTTTGCTTTTTTCAAGTTTTTTGATAAGTGATGAAACACATTATCACAGATTGAGGAGTTAGGGTGGGACTTAATAAGTTATTTTCTTACCACTCCCTCTCGGGCAGAATGATGTAGTCATGCAGAACTGTACGATCACCTTTTTTGTCTTTATCTTTGCCCTTTTGCTCTCTATGACTTGACTGTGTTTTTCTACCTTGTACTTATCTGTGCTGTGCCAATGCCTGAAATAAATGGGAAAAAAAGATATAGTTGCTCTTAATTAGGCCCGAGCCCCGAACGGGGAAAGGACCTATTGTTTTTGCTCGAGAGATGTCAAATTCTGCACTTTGAGCCTTAATTTCACCCCCTGAACATGCATGAAAAGTTGTAAAATGACATCAGACCTGGTGAAAAATTTGATATTTGGGTGTTTATTTTTATGGGACTCAAAAAATGCCAGAACAGCGCCACCTACAACAGCCAATGGGAGTTTCAGAGGTCAAGTTTGTCGTAGAGCCATGAAATTCGGTACACATGTTCCTCAAGTCAAGATACGACCGAAACGCTACCATGGCTAAGCCCTCTGACAAACAGGAGGCCCATAAATTTCACTGCAAAATGGAAAATCCGAAATCATTTTCATACATGTCGGTTGGAAAGCGACTCCTCCTCGGCCGTTTCACCGATTGGCATCAAAATTGTTCCAAATCATCTCAACACATTTACCTTCAAAATGACTTCAGGGAATTTTGATCAGTGAAACGTTGCTTGAGCAGCGGAGCGGCAAAATGTGAGGGTTTTTTTGGCCGTTTTTGACAACATTAATTTTTTTCCCGTTTGCACAAACAAAGATTGATTTGCATTAAACTTGAATCCATTGTTCAACTCCAGGGTTTAGGTCAGGTGAAAGTGAAATATTTGAAATTGGCCCATTAGCTCCCCCTACAGACTGATTCAAAGTTTACATGGGGAGCCAAACCAGCTCTACATATCATATTCATTACAATTTGACTAACTTCTTCTATGGCTGGTACGGTGTGGTGCGGCGCGTTGCGGCTTGGTGCGGGGCGGCTTGATGCGGGGCGGCTTGATGCGGGGCGGCTTGGTGCGGGGCGGCGTGATGCGGGACAGCGTGGTGCAGGGTGGCGTGGTGCGGGGTGGCTTGGCACGGGGTGGTGCGGGGGGTGCGCGCAGTGCGGGGAGTCGCGCGGTGCGGCGAGGGCCGTTCGACGCCGCTTGCGGCTTTAATTCATTTTCTATCTCATCTTTTCCCATAAACTCGATGTGAACAGTTCTGCTGCTAACGCTGTATTAAACACCGGTGCTCCGTGTGCGGCTCCGCGAGTGTCTGTGGCAGATCTAACATGGAAAAGTCCGCCGTAAAGTTCTCTTGAATTGAGTCATTTGGCGTCACATTTACTTATCTCCTGCTTGTCACACACAGTTCATGTTTTATATGACATTTGAGTGACATTTCATCATTATCAAACAACTGGATCAACATGTCCTCTGCCAAACTACTTGCCAGTGAAATGGCAGAGATTAAAGAGTCCCTAAACTTCATGTCAAGGGATATCAGTGAAGTGGCTAAACAACAGAAAGAATTGTCCGGCCTCATGGAAGAGATTTGGGAGCTAAAGTCTATCATCAAACGGAAAGAACAAAGGATTGAGTTCCTGGAGCAGAGGGTGGATGATTTGGAGCAGTACTCCAGAGCAGAAGACCTTGTGATCACTGGGCTTGAGACCAGGCATAAGACCTATGCCCGGGCTGCAGGTCCAACTGGTCACCAACAGCATGAAGATGCACCTTCTGAGGAGCTGCAAACCTTGGAACAGCAGGTGATTACATTCATGCGAAACAAAGATATTAACTTGGAGAGTCAACACATCTCAGTATGTCACACTCTTCCAAACAAGGATAAAAAGAAAAAGCCTGCAATCATTGTCAGATTTGTGAACCGGAAGCACAAGGTGGACATTCTAAAGGAAGCAAAGAAACTTAAAGGCAGTGGAATTTACATAAATGAGCACTTGACCAAAAGAAATGCAGAAATAGCCTGGACAAGCCGAATGCTGAAGAAGCAAAATAAAATTCAAGCCACCTGGACGAGAAATGGAAAGGTATTCATTCGACTCAATGGTCCACCTGAACATGCTAAAGTGACTGTGGTCAGGAAACTGCAAGAACTGGACCAGTACAAATGAACAAGAAATGTGTTCCTTTGGGCAAAGAATAAAGAGCAAGACAGTCAATGGATTATAAACTACACTACAAATGACTGATTCATTGGTGAGTGAATCTTTTTCAAATTTTGATTTCACAGAACCTGGCATATATGATTTTGATAAAGATGTGGACCCAGAATCTAATTTGTTTAAAGACTTTAAAGGACTCTTGTATATTGTGTGTGTCTGTGTGTGGAGTGAAACTTTGGAACAAATTGTGTGTCGAACTCAAGCAATGTCCAACTATCCATCTGTTCAAATCAGCATATAAAAAAATGGTATTTTCATCATACAGGAATGTGAGAATGGGGGTTTAAATTGTCCATCCATCCATTTTCTACCCTTTAATCCATTTCTGGGTCAGGGGGGTGGCAGTCAGAGATGCCACCCAAGTCTCATAGCACCAGCCCCTCACTGACCCTCTGCAGGTGGTGAGTCCACAGGAGGACGGCTGCTCTCTGAGTGTGAGCATAGCCTTGATCTTTCAGTGGGGGCTTTGGGCAAAGTGGGGTTAAGTGTCTTGCCCAAGGACACAACGACAGCAGTCATCAGTGGGAGTCGGTGGAGAAGGTGTAGAGGTGGGAATTGAACCCACGACCTTCAGGCCTGAAGGCCAATGCTCTACCAACTGAGCTACTGTCGCCCCTTGGTTTAAATTGTTATAATTCTAAACTATTTGAAAGGGAAAATTGATCTCATCAACCAAATCATATATTATATGTACTATTACCATTATTACTATACTGCTCTATTATAATTATTATATAACTATATATTATATGTGCTATTATTACTATACTGTCCTATACTGTTACTATACTCTTCTATTATAATTATTATTGTATAATACGGTCTAATAACCTCTTAAGCCCAGAGGGCCTTTTTTTCCCGAAAAAGCTTATAATCTACATTTACTAAGGTTTTCATATAGTATTTAGCCCAGATATGTGGCCAAACTCGTACCAAAAATTACCTGGTGGACCTTGGGGATTGCTGTAGGAAGTGACAAAAAGATTCAAATTGTATTGGTTGCCAATAAAAATAGGTTGAAACAGACAATTCTAACTTCCCCTACAAAAAAAAAACACATATTTTCCCCCTCAACAAAAGCTTTTTTCCCTGTCTGTGGTGTATGCAAATAAGAACTAAAATTGACAGTCCCGATATTTTGGACAGTCCACAAAATTGTGCCCTAATAAAACAAACCACTGCAGAGTTGGTACATGAATTGACAAAAAAGTCCAGGCGGAATCCACTGTGCCAAAATTGTGCCAAATGGCACAAAACCATGTCTGTAGAGTCAACGAATAAACTTTGGCACCCGATCCCAAAGCAAGAAGCCCTAACAACCTCCACGCGTGTAATAACGCTGTTTTGCCATTTTTTAATTCGTCAAAATTCCGATACCTGCCGTGCGAAAAGGCATCGCGCACAGCCCCTTCACCCCAACTATACTCAAGTACACGCCTCCGCGTAATACTTTGGCCAATCAGAGGGCAATGTCCATAACCCATTTTGGAAAAGAACACACCTTCGGCTATCAAAAACCATTGAAAACGTATTGATGGACAAATGCACCTGTGGTGGCCAATCACAAGGAAAGAGATACACAGAGGTACGTGACATGACGCACGGGTGCAGCCTATCACAAAGGGCCCTCTACAGAAGGAGAAGGAACCTGGTATCTGCCAGGTCGCTAGAAGCTACCTATGATGAAATACAAGAAAAACGGACTTTTTATTTCCTTATGGAATTGACTTGTGATGAAAAAACCCACCAAGCAAAAGTAAGTCGACACTTTTACTTCATACGCTGAGGTTTTTAACCGGCTTTGTTTTCTGCATTCGTCTGCGGCTTGGTCAGCGAGTATTAAGCTACTAGCGTTACCAGGCTTTATAGCATTGTGTTCAGCTCAAGGAGGGCTTTCTAATGGTATGCTGACAGCATGGCTACTATTGTTCTTGAGGGCGCTTGTGACGCCAAAGCAACATTTGTTTCGACATGGCTTTATGACGTTTTGTCAGATGGGTTTGTTGTTTGAAACCTGGGTCTGTTGACCTGAAAATTGAAGTGGATAATGTTGTAGGCTGAGATTGTCCGAACACGAGGGAGTGAAACATGTGATGTTTTGGCAGTTGATGTATCATGGTCAGCTACGGTCCCGACAAGCTGCAGCAAGGGGGGGCGGACCCCGAATGGGCGCAATCAGGGCTTAAGAGGGAAGCCTAAGTAGTGGGTGCAGGCTGACTTAAAGCTCGTTAAAATTAAACTTGGTAAGTGCTACAAACCATCCTTTCCACTTTTACTTTTTTACTTTGACTGTCTGCAGCTCAATAAAATATGTGCATAGCATTTCATTATTTTTCGAGCACGAATGCGCAGTTTAGAATAAAAGTTTATTTATTTTTGTAATTCAACTTAAAATGTGAACTAGATATATAGACTCATTCCTGCAAAAATGGACATGTTAACCCTCTAGCCCACGGACGACTTACGACGACCAAGCTGCGGTACTGTTAAAAAACGGCGAGTGTGACCACTGAGTGTCAAAATTCATTTCATACTCCCTGCCTACTAGTTGGGCAGAACATGTCCAGACTACTCCCTGGCCCCAAAAAACGTCATGCCCTTTTTTTTTTCCCCTTTATACAAATCTTCGAGCCAGACCGCGTTGAACCAGTGCAAGAAAAATCATAGTGCGAAGCGAAAGCAGCTGCGGGGCAGCCGGCGAGTGTTATAGCGCACCAAACACTAACGTTTAGACACTTTGCACAGGTCTGCAGTGGGAACAGTTGTTGCTTAGATTAAGGCCAAGTCATTTGGGGAGGTTTTGAGACAGGTTAGATTTGCGGAGAACAACCCCTGTAACTCGGGTCGGGCGCCGCGCGCGACCTCCCGCCTCCGCTCCAAGTTTCCTGGCCAAGTCTCCACTAAAAGTGCTTCCCACAAATGTATTTCTCATGCCTAAACGTAATCACCAGGGACAGTAATGTGTGGAGACGCTTTGTCTTTTGGTGGGTTAGAACGAAGAGAGCAGGAGGGATAATGAGAGAGAACAGGGGAGACATCAGCAGCAGGAGGGTCGCGGTGTACGCGCCTTCTTCCTGAGGCGCGCGTCTGGCAGACTGCTCACCAGCAGCAAGCATGATTTGTATTTTTTTTACTATTTTCATAGAACATTTACAATGTTAACTGTGTGTGGCCTGGTGTGTTCCATGTTCTAGTGATAAATATATTCTGTCAGTTAGAAAAATACAAAATATATTGTATGAAAATTCTAAAATCCACTATTTCTCTAACCGCCAAATGAACTCATAATAACAATTATATGGGGGATTTATTCTCTAAATTCACTTTGGAACCATCCTCGTGTTTCCCACAGGTTGAAGGCAAATGGTTGGTGTGGTCGGCGGGGGGGGGGGGGGGGGGGGGAGAGAGGGAGTGGGTTAAATGTGTACAGAGGTAGAGGCCCAACTGCGGGCATGAATCCATTGAAATTAAGTCGCACACCTTTTACAGTAAAAAATTTACAGTAGAGCAAAAGTGACATGTTTTTTGACTATTTTGGAGTATTTTGGACCAAAATGGCTACTTACCTCAAAATTTCTCAATATTTCAACCATAAAATTTCCTGGTCCGTTTGTACAGTGGCAGAGGACAATAATAAGGTCATGAGTCAAGTGATATTAGTCGCACACCTTAATTCCAGTAAATAGTTACAATACTTGAAAATTGCACTAGCGGACCAAATTGTGTACTTTTTATATGTAAACATTAGAGTGGCTATCCTCCTGAGGACTCACAATCTGCCGGAGGAAATCGTAGGGGCTGGTGCTATGTGTGCCGGGTGGCATCTCTATAAGGTTTTAATCACAAAACGTGTCTCCCTGACCCAGCGCGCTTTCTGTTCCGATAAAATGGGTGACTCCGAAAGGAGTTCCGCTGTTACCCAGTAAGTTTCTCAACAAAACGCGCACCGGTCTTTTCCCCGATGCGGGCCGCATGTTCATAGAGCTGAAAGATGCGGGCCACTTACCCACCTAACCGCGGTAAATTAATAGACAACAACAAGCTGCTTACAGCGATGCTCGCTGAGGAGACGGAGACACCGGTGTGCACGCAGGGGAGGGTCTGTGTGAGTGTAGTCTCTTTGTGGGAGAGACGGGCCCGTAGCTTGAGTGGAGGTTACGCAGCCGCCACATTTTAATCACCACTACAGCTCACGCACGTCCGCCCTCCTTCTCCACACTCCACATACCTCTCTCCCATCATAATTATCCTTCTCATCCATCTCCTCCATATCATGACCCGACTCTCCTCACAACTCATCTCCTCCTCCCTACTATCTGGCTCGATAAACACCGCCTATTGCCACTTCCATTGCTCGTCTGCTTCTCTCTCCACATCTCTCTCTCCACTCTCCTCTGCCCTTTGTCTCTTCTTCTCTCTCCGCTCTCATCGTCTCTCTCTACATCTCTCTCACTCTCTACTACTCTCCTCTCCACCTCCGCCCTCGCGACAATTCATAAGGCTCTCTCTTCTCTCAGCCTGCTCACTCTCCACTCTCCCTCGTCAGAGAAAGATTTCTTCCTCTCACGTCCCGCGTCTCTCTCTCTCTCTCTCTCTCTCTCCTCTCTCTCTCTCTCTCTCTCTCTCTCTCTCTCTCTCTCCTCTCTCTCTCCTCTCTCTCTTCTCTCTC
>OZ035843.1:24456119-24493619 GCA_964034765.1 Knipowitschia caucasica
TCAGGGGGCTGGCAATGAGAGCTGCACCCAATGCTCTAGCACCAGTCCCTCTGATCCTCTGCAGGGGGTGAGTCCACAGGACGATAGCTGCTCCATCAGCGGTGAAACAGCCCTGCTCTTTCAGCGGGGGCTTCAGGCAACGTGGGGTTAAGTGTCTTGCCCAAGGACACAACGACAGCAGACATTAGTGGGAGCAGGTGGAGTAGGTCTTGTGGGGGATCGAACCAACGACCTGCCAACTGAGCTACTGTCAAATTATAATTCAATACAAAAAAATGAAAAACTAAAATAGATTAAAGTACATTAACTATCAAACAAATATTTAGCATCATAATTTTACAACTGACAGACATTAAAATTCCAAACGAATATTGACCCCTTGCATGTGACGTCCTGGCCACGCCCACCCTCCAACTGCGAGCCTTCGGAAACTTGACCAAAACAACCTGTTTCACAGAATAAAAGCCAAAGTTGTTGTACCAACAGGCAAGTACATAGGCCAAATGTGTCTTTTTATCTGTTACCTGCTATAATAAAAGATCTATCTTGTCTTATCGTAAGTTGCGTTTTTCATTATGTATCATGTTTGGCTGTAGACAGAAAAGTGCTTTGCTAATGCACTAATGCTACCAGCAAAATGTACACATAAATCTGCTCCAGTGTGAGGGAATGTTAACGACATAATGATAAAGATCATGCAGGGTGAACTCGGGCAAAATTGGACATTTCATTTAATCGATAAAACTAACTGTGAGGAGAAGGTACGGGTCAACATCCAGTTAGGCGATCCTTAACTTCTCCAAATACCACTCTTTGTGAGCCCTGACTTGATGTCCTTCTTTCACCTATAACGTTATCGAACATGTGCTTGAAGCAGCCACTTCTCGATTTAAGAGAAGAGTCATGTTTTTAAGAGTTGTGTCCGTTTTTCTCTCGCCGCAATGCTAGTTTCCAATACTTCCGCTGTAAGCTCAAGCACAATCACTGACTGGATGACGTCGATGCATCTGGTCAATAGTTCTGGCCCTGAACGGTAAGAGGATTTTGCTAACGAGGGCCCCCTAAGTGTGAACAAGTGATCTATGAAAAATGCTAGAATCCTAACGTGTGTTTAGTTTCATTAATGAACCTGATTTAGTAAAATCTGCAGAACTATGTGTGATTACTTTGGATGTTTTTGTAGATGGCGATTGCTGCTGATTACTAAAACATGTTGTTTTTCTTCCAAACGTATTTCCTTCTGCTAACGTCCACTTTCCAATCCGCTGCTGCTGTCTTCAGGCCAGTGCTGTTCCTTGCACAGAATACAGTGACCATTGAATCCGCTGCTTTGTCTGGGCTGATGTGTGAGGCGGGCCGTGAAGGAACGCTTTTCATTTAGTCATTTATCATTCGTTTGGAGCAGACCGCAGTGTTCCAGAACGGACACGTATTTGTATATTCATCTTTTGTATTTCATATGCATTCAATTCAAAGTACCTCCCAGTACCACAGTATCTCAGTATATCAGCTAAAAAGGTGAGAGATGTCTGTAATTTGTCCGGGAGCGAGATCGCCATATACAGGAGGCGCATGTACAGACCTATTGGACCTGCTTTTAGTGGTAGTGGAAACTGGAGCACCCGGAGGAAACCTACGCAGACGCGGGGAGAACATACATACACAGAACGTCCTGGAAGTGGAATCCAGAAAATCCCATTGTCCCACATTGGAAATAAGTCACACACTATGACTGGTATTTTGGCCCATTCCTCCATGCAGATCTCCTCTAGAGCAGTCAAGTTTTGGGGCTTTCGCTGGACAACAATCTTTTTAATTAAGTAGGACCTGCAGAATACTGACTAAATCCTGGTTTGTCCGCTGTAGCTGTTTGGTTTTGCTAATCAGGGATCTACTACCTGCACCTGAAAAATGATCTTAGCACATTCTTCCGTGACTCTTCCCTGACCCGGATGTCACCACAGCAGCTATCTAATCAGACACCATGAAAAGCCAACATACAGACTTGATTGTTGGCACAGCAAGCACCGGCATTTGAACTCAAAACAGGAGTCTAATGGTCCGATCGCATCTCACTTCCTCCCGAGAGAAAGCCCAGGTCTTGCGCAACACATTAAACGGTCCCCCTCTGCATCAGCACAGGCCAAAGCGGAGGGTTCTGTCTGTTCTGAGTGGAGCCGGGATTAGGATCGGAGGCTTCTGTGCGGTTCATGGAGTGGGCGTCTTTGTCTTATCGTTTCAGAAAGTATTGAACTATAACACTTTCTACTGTAAATACTGATGGAGCTGGAGATTCTGAAACGCATCGTTAGACAAAGCCGGTTTATCGACCTCAGATATGGCTCTCGTGTTTGAGAAGCTACAGGTGAAACTGGGAACGGTGGAATATGGTTCAAGAGTTCATTTTTTTGTAATTCGACTTACAATGTGGAACTAGAATATACAACACGGACTCATCCGAGCGACAAATGTACAAGTTATTCTTTTTTTAAGCTTGAATTTTATGTAATTTGTGAAAAATAAATAAAAATATATTTATCTTTATCAATAATTTTTTTTTTATTTTGAGTGTCTGTGTGTCTGTGTGTGTTTTTGTGTATGTAAATATTTCAAAATATTCAAATTTTCAGGTTTTTTACTTTTATTTATGTGTCTTTCATTCTTTAGTTTCATGTTGTAAGGTACATTCAAAATGCTGCAGCTCGAGTCCTGACTAGAACCAGGAAGAACGACCACATTAGTCCAGTCCTCAGGTCTCTGCACTGGCTTCCTGTGGCTCAGAGAATAGACTTTAAAACAGCTCTGCTTGTTACAAGTCTCTCCATGGCCTCGCACCAAAATATATTAGTGACATGTTAGTCCCATATGAACCAGCCCGGACTCTGAGGAGCACAGGGACTGGACTCCTGTTAGTGCCCAGAGTCAGAACTAAACATGGGGAGGCTGCTTTTCAGATTCATGCTGCTAAAATCTGGAACAATCTTCCTGAAGATGTGAGACAGGCCTCCTCTCTGACAATGTTTAAAATCAGGTTAAAGACAGTTCTGTTTAGCTGTGCATACAACTGAGGGATTTTATGTTTTTATCTTTCTTTTTAATGTTCTGTGATTATTTTGCTTTCTTGTTTTGTTCAGCACTTTGAATTGCCTTGTGTATGAATTGTGCTATAAAAAATAAACTTGCCTTGCCTTGCCTAAGGTGAATTACAGAAGTGAATTGACTTCAAATTTTCTGTATTATTAATGAATATTTTAATGAATATTATTTGGGATCATAAATACACAAGAAATATTGCATTTTGAGGCTGAGGAATTTTACAGCCTCAAAATGCAATATTGATCGTTTACCAATCATTTTGATAGCCGATTATTTGTTTGGATCCAAAAGTCGGTAAAAATGGGAATTTTCTTTTTACTTATGACCTCAACTGGTCTTAAAGCTGAAGTTAGAGCCCGGAGGAACATCTTTCATCTTCATTTATTTATATAGCGCCTTCACAGACCAGCTCTATACAACAGTCGTGGGCATGTGTCCTCTCTCTCCACATCTCTCTCAATAATAGATTATTTTCAATGAATGGATTAAAACAGCCCTAACATATTCTGTGTATGTGTGTGTGTGTGTGTGTGTGTGTGTGTGTGTGTGTAGGGGTCAGACTCACTCCCTCCTCTCAGCTTTGTGTCACAGACTAATATTTGGACTCACAACATTGACCTGTTTAGAGCTTTAGAGCCGCATTACACCAACCCAATTCCCCACATTTAATCTGCAGGATTCTGGAACAAACGCTGGCATTCATCGGAAACTTGTTCAAAATGTATTTACACCTTAAGCTCAGTTCCGCCTCATAACCTCGGCCTAATACTTTGCACTTTGAAAACAATGAGCCCTTTTATTCTGTTATGTGTCAATCTTTCTTATTTGACCCACAAGCCCAGCTGCTAACACTTGTTTTTTATGATTTTAATAATATTTGAGGAACTAGAGTTTAGGAGTTAAGCTGTAGATTAGTGTCGATGCGGCGACGTGAGCAGATAAAGTGAAACCAATGCCAAATACACAACTTCCCGATGTCATGGTATGGACTTTTTTGATTACTTTTACCTGTTTTTATTTAGATATTGGTTCCTTTCAGTGTTGCTTTGTGTCTGTTCAGCCCTAATGTGCGTCCCTGTGTGTGTTAACCCTGCATTCATCTCCCATTGTTGTTGATCCTTTGTGTTTTGCCCTTGTTTCGTCTTGGGTTGAGTTTGGAGTTCTGTAACCCTGGATTTAGCCATTTCTAAGTTTGTGTGTATTAAATCTTATATTAGGGGCGACAGTGGCTCAGTTGGTAGAGCATAGGGCTGGAAAGCGGAAGTGCGAGATTTTGCGAGATTTCCACCCGCGGATACAAACAAACCACACGTGCCACTTGTATGGTGCTGAGATCGCCGACTTCTTCCTCCTTAAAGGACTTTCCTGTGTTATTTTGGACACATTTCGTCACTGGGACAGAAAAACTGAGTGAGCGGTCGGAGTTAGCTGTGAACTGACCATGTCCTGAAGTTTATGACGGGGAGATGAGAAAGATGCAGGGCCGTGTTCAAACTTATTGTTTTTTAATCCACTATTATGCATCAGAAAGACAATATAGAAACACTATTCCCATGCAAATACATTGATGTCCCTTACAGCTATCTTTGCTGCGTTGGTTATGAGCCAATGTTTATGAATGATCAGTTTTCTATCTGTACATTAGCTCCATCTCCACTTCACACTCACTGCAGCTTCACATTGGGCCTTTTTTCTTTTTGCTGTGCTGTCAAAAATAACATAATGTAGTTGGGTTATTATTCATTTACTACTAATATTATGATTGTCCGTTTTCTGTTTATATTTGAACATTTCGTTAAATGTTATTTAATATGTGCTAATATGTTCCTCCTTTATCTCTCAAATAAATAAATAAATGTATCCTGTGTGACAACAATAAAGTTAATCTTATCTTAAAATACAAGCCACAATGAAAGGCTCGGCAGCGCACTACAGGTTAGCATTAGCTACAAGTTAGCTTGAATACATGTTCAAGTTAACCATCTGTAAAATCAGACAAAATGTTTTATCACAACTGCATAGCTTTTTACACAGCTTCAGTTGGTCTTTGGGAAACCTAAAAAATGAGCATGCTTCATGTAAACTTTGATGATAACAGCCGAAAACAAAGCAGAGCATTTTGCACCATTCACTTAAACAGCCTCTTCGAACAGCTGACGGTTTGTTTGTATCCGAGCAATGAACCGGAAGTGCTTCTGGGACGAGACTTTCCAGCCCTATTGGCTTTTGAGCCTGAAGGTTGTGGGTCCGAGCTCAAGACTTTCTCCACCGACTCCCACTGATGTCTGCTGTCGTTGTGTCCTTGGCAAGACACTTAACCTCTGGGAACACCAGGCACAGTGGGGCGGCTGCGGCTGTAAAGTACCAAACTGCCGCAGTGTCCATGGGCAAGACACTTCACCCCCATTGCCTAGAATGAGTCTGGTGTGTGTGTGTGTGTGTATATAAATAAACATTACTTACTTATGTGTGAATGGTTGGTGGTGGTCGGAGGGCACAGACTGGATGCCTCACTTCTGCCAGTGTACCCCAGGGCAGCTGTGGCTCCTGTAGCAGCTTGTCACAGCTGTGTGAGGAGATGAATAATGCCATGTGAAGCGGGTTTGAGTGTGCAAACACAAAAAAACATATAAAACCAAGGCATTATTATTGTTATAATTCCAAAATACATGCACTCAGACGATTAGGGTTAGACAGGGATTCGAACCAACATTCTATCACTTCACTGGGCCTTTTTTATGTTTCCTGAGAATTTCGTCCAAATCCTTCCGTAACTTTTTAAGTCATGAGAGCGCTGAATGTACTGTGTGTCTATGGGACAATGCAGACAAACAAGTGACCCTTACCCACAATGCACTCCTCTTTGCTGCAGTTACTCCCATCATAGTTTAGTGTTGCCAGATTAGTACCATGGTTTTCAGTGAGCTCAGTGCAGATAAGGCTCATGTAACTTTTTCAGGGATGTAAGTTCAAGAAGCAGTCAAGGATTTAAAACCGAGCCAATGAATCACTGAAGGACATAAGGAAGAGATTTCATTCTAATCAGACGGATTTCAGACGGACTAAAATCGCACACGGTTTTAGGAGAGAGCGATGATATATCCTTCTTTACACACAGTGACAGCAGCCCCACAGAGGCAGGGCCGGTGCAGACGGGGAGCGATGATGAGAGAGGACACAGCGGTAAACGCCCTGTCAGAGGCAGAGGCTGAGAACAACGTCAACGCAGCACCCCTGTACCAACGCATCAACAAAACACGGCATTAAAACGGCTCAGAAAGGTCAAAATCTGCCGCCCACGTGTGTCATCTATGCCTGGGTAAAGACTAGGACTTCCTTTTGTTTTGAAAATGTACACTAAAATCGACAGAAGAAGAACAAAAGAAAGGAGGACGCATTTAACTTGCTATGTATTCTATAGGAAAGACAGATCATAGACAGTCCATAGATGGGAAAAAGATCACCAGAATGCAGTTATTAAAAAGAGAAATGATCAGAAATGGATCTTGGAAATTTGGGCAAAGATTTCAATTAAAAAAACAGGTGTGGTTGTAGATGTTTGTCTTTGGTTTTGCAATTAAACAGGAAAATAGGTCCAAGTCCAGGCCATATACTCTATTGACCAATGGCTCAGCTTTGTCCTCAGAGATATTTACTGTTGTGATATAGCGCTACACACATATACATATAGAACAAGACCACTCCAAGCAATATTCAAACCGATTCAGTATTTTCTATCACGACACGAGGAGAAAAGTGCCTCTGACCGTTTATCAAATCCTAATGTGAGAATCTGAGGGATAGGAAGAAGAATCCTACACACTGTTTTGTTAAGCTCTCAGACCAACGTGGATAAATATTGAAAGAGAACGGACAAAGTTTGGCACACACACATTTTGACAACAAACATCCACAGAATCTTTCAATGGCCTTTTTGTATTTCTGACTTTTTTTTTAAGTAGGCAGAGTTTCAAAACAGTGCAAAGAGCTTTTTGGACACTCGAGCCGGACATGAACAGAATATTAATGAGGTTGGGCCAGACATCCTTCCAAAGATATGCCCTGAGTGCCTCTCATTCAGATGCAGATGAAGCCCACCGCTCTTGGCTTCTGTTCGGGGGTAGAGAAAAGACCACGTGTGGCGCTGGACAATGGAGGCCGGCTCTGGATAGCCAGCATCGGGAACATAGCGACACAGACTATTAATAGGCAAGTATTTCTACTGTAAATGTGGATCATGTTGGAGAGGACTGTTTGGGAGATGCAGGAGATATTGTGTGTTCATATCACAGGTGACGGTGAGGAAATATTCTGTCATTGAGTGTACTTACCCCCACGGTGTTGGATCAATGACAAAGTAAACACAGCAGCTTATTAAAAGAATGATATGACAGTGATGCAGCAATAATCTCTTCATACTCCTGATATCATTTTACAGTCTGAGCTGAAACTACTAAAGGTATGAGCCTACATTCAGGACTACACTATAGATCTATGTGTATGGAGCTACTTTTTTAAAATCTGAAATCATGAAGATATTATCTACGTGGAGGAAGGAGAGTGAAGCCCTGAGCACAGAGCAAGTGGTGGGAGACAGGTGTGTCCTTAGGCCTCGTATCTGGATTTACAAATTCAATTTCAATTCAATGTATTTTTGTATAGCCCTTAACTCATTGACTGCCAGCCGTTTTTGATGATTTCACCGACTTTCAAGACCCACAGAATATTGTGTGCTGTGACTATGTAAAATATTAAACCAGATTCTGAAAGATTGGACCGTCTACTTTCATCAGGAAAAAGATGTTGGTATTTAGCTAGTTTTGTTCTGCTGTGATCTTCAGTCAAATAGAGAGAAGTTTGACAGAAATCACCAGACTCACAGATCAGAAAATCAAGCAGTTCAAACACAAGAAATGCAATGACAGTTATTGGTCCATAGGGGGCAGACGTCCACAAATGTCGTTGATTGTCCAGGATCATCACCACTTTCCTCAGACCCTTCTGCATTTGTGAGGAAAAACTCTAAAAACCCAGGGGGAGAAAAGTGAGAAACCTAGAGGGGGGGCTACATTGAGGGAGGAATCTGCGTCGGGCTCAGGCTGTAGAACGAGGACTGAAGGCCACGCGATGCAGGACTGAGGCGGGTCTCAGGTGGGGAGGGGGTGCATCCCACATGTCCGAGCCAGAGAAGACAAAATATCAAAGTATAAACACCAGCATCAGCGCTAAACCACAGAATATTTTGGTGAGTGTGACACAAACAGTTACTGAGACAGACTTTACTTTTCGATGCAAGTCAAAAGGAGCCAGAGCAAGTTGAAGCAAAGTTTTTGAAATGCGAAAAGGTGTTTATTTCGACGTTTTTTTATTCTTTTTATAGGATGAGTGAAATAATAGCACTCTCAGCATAATCCATATTTACACATTGACTTTACTGTGGAAACGTGAATCCAAAAAGGGTAAAAACATGTTGGTCTAATTGCATCTCCTGGATCCTGGATTCTAATACAGATGACGTGCATGTATGTAGTGTGCGCCCCGGCCCCAGATCAAAGCATTCCCCCCACAGCTTGGCCATCATTCATAAACACAGAGGCCCATGTAGTGTCCAGCGTCGGCCTGCTGAGAGCCCCACACACTGCACAGACCGGGGCCATTAATCCTCCAGACTGTGACGCAAATGAAAAAGAAACTACACTCTTTACATTGAGCAGGCGTCTTATCAGCGATGGGCGTTTATGAACTGTTACATAAGTTAAACATGGGAGAGATTCCAAACTGGCCTCGGACTGGCCTCGGACTGGCCCCCGAACCACAGTCCCACAGCCCCAGAGGTGAATGCACAGGAATCTATCGTGGAACGTACTGTTCACGTTAAAGAGAGAATGTCCAGGACTTTGTGTCTTTTTTTGTGAAACTCGAACCCTTAGAGACAAATCCATTCAACAGAGGAGGAAAAAGTGCAGATACTTATTGCAGTAAATGTATAGAGGCTAGTATTAACATTTATATTATAAATTGTTTACTTTTTGTCACTTTTTCTGTCTCTGAATCTTCTTTCTTTTTCAAATGTGAGGATTTCTGCCTAATTTTTAACTGAAAGCCGTTTTTCAGTCACTTTGAAACCAGCATTCTATGGAAGTTTAAGCCCCTTTTTTCAAAGTGCCGGACAGGTCCTGGACATCTGAATTTAGAAGCATGGCTAACCACTGTAAACTTAAAAGTGTGGAGTAAATGTATCCGAAAAAGTAAAAAGTAAAGTGAAGTGCAGATCCCTGGAAAGCATTAGTGTAGTACATTTAGTAAAGCACTTTCGTACATAATATTATTTGCCATTTCAATTAAAAGTTGAATTTAAAATGGAAATAAAGAAATAAACGCTCAACACTACTATCATGTAATAAATAGTTGACTCTGATTGGTCAACAGCGGTGAACCAGAGAAATCAGGGCCGAGCTAAAGCCTCCCTCCACAGACGAACAGATCATCTCTGTTCTGAAGTCCATCTGTCATCGTCGCTGTGTTTATTTTAGTTCATTTGAGCTCTTCCCCTTTTCTGACCTGTGATTTATACAAACACAAAGCTTCAGGCCTGGACCTAAACAGCTGGAGCCACAAGATAGATTTAGCCGGTGCCTATAAATCTCCACGAGCCATTTGTGAGATGAGAAGAAACATGAGAGGTTTTGGACAAATGTTATGGACAAATGCATAAAGTAAGATAAAGGATGAGAACTGCGTGGAAACAACTGGACGTGTATGAACATTTATGCACAGGGGTTATCCTGCTCTCTATGGATCGATAGCTTCTATGTGTAAATGTAAATTAATAACAATTTTGTCTTTCGAGACGACAGCTGTTGTGATTTTGAGCTTTAACTATTTAAGTATTCATTCAAACAGACAGTGACACATGAGATGAAATGGTCATTCACAATCAAGTACCAAAGACCATGACTGGATAGGGTATTAGCTTACAGCTGTCCCACCCATGGCCACAGGGGGCGCTGTGGTACTGCAGACTAATTTCACGCGGGTTACCCAGAAAAAAGTTCCATAGAATTCAATGTAAACTAAAACAGCTCGACCTCAGCTGACATAGAACCTGACATAGAACCTGACAGAGAACCTCCAGAGAACCTGACAGAGAACCTGACATAGAACCTGACAGAGAACCTCCAGAGAACCTGACAGAGAACCTGACAGAGAACCTCCAGAGAACCTGACAGAGAACCTGACAGAGAACCTCCAGAGAACCTCCAGAGAACCTGACAGAGAACCTGACAGAGAACCTGACAGAGAACCTACAGCTTTCATAAAGATCGGATTTTGTGGGGATTTTAGTGTCCTTTGTGATCCTGAACTTTTTTTCTTCTTAAATTCTCAGTTTTACACAAGCCATTCATTTGAATAGGGCGCCATCTTGGATCACCGGGGCTTGTAGTAGACACACTTTTCACCCATTGTGCAAAACAAGAAAAGTAAATAATAATAGTAATAATAATAATAATAATAATAATAATAATAATGATAATAATAAATATAAAGGGCCTGGGTTAGCTTTCATTCACAGATACAGATATTGTTTACTGTTTTATTGTTTTTTTCTGTACTTTTAACCTTGTTTTATGTATGTACTTGTCTTGTGCACACTGGGGACTTTTGCAAATGTATTCCAATGGGGTTTTACTGCAAATGGCAAATGAAATGAATCTGAATCTTTTGTCAAACGAATCCACAGCCAGTGTTCACAATGAGAATAATGACAAAAAATTTGGACTTTTGAATTCTTTCTTCAACTTCCCATTCGTTTGTCAAAAGGTCTCAGATATATGTCCGAAAAAATGCAACAGGGTAAAACATTGGTCGACACATTTGTGATGGGAAAACGAGCCACGCATACACAACATTCACCACAAAACTAAAACAATGCCATGACTCACTTTAATCTCAGCTCTACAATTTAGATTTCAGACACTATACTTTACAGGGATGACTCCAAACTGACCTTTCACCACAAGATTTGTATTTTTGAAAGATTGTAGGCGATAGTTTGACCCGCACAACACACCAGGGCAACACAACTTTGCCAAAGATCAAATGAAAAGGAAGTGGCTTCTGGACAGTTGCATTGTGTGAACTAAAAACTAACCTCGTCATCTGCAGAACATGCAAAACCATCAAAACCAAAGGCATTTGTTTTAAAGGAGACATATTATGCAAATCCACTTTTCCTGAGTCTTGTCTTTTGGTCTCTGTCTGTGTTTCTTGTTCAAGTGTGGACCTGGAATCTGAATGAAGGAACACTGATGATGATGATGATGATGATGATGATGCATTCTTTAGCTTTGATACGTTTTTCGCCAATATATTTTTCTACTTAACCCTTTAATGTTCACTCCTTGATGAAAGATATTTATTTTTTTAAGATTTAGGGGCACTAATAACTAGGGGTGTGACGATATATCGATTTTTTGATTTTTCGATATATCGCGATACCCGCAATTCGATTATCGATATGCATTTGCCAAGTATCAATATCAATTTAGAAAAAAAAAAAAAAAAGATTGTATTTTTTATTTTTAACTATTCTATGTTTTTAATTGGTATCAATACTTAATATATGGCTACATTACGCATCTGCATTCTATTTAAATGAAATAAAGAGTGTTTCTTCTTTTATTAATGCCATAAATTGGCATAGTGTATATTTCTGAACAATATATCAATAATCGTCAAATCGTGATAAAATCGTTATCGTGATATTATCGTTATCATGAGCTTTGTATCGTGTATCGTATCGTATCGTGAGGTACCCTTAGGTTCCCACCCCTACTAATAACAAAGATATTCAGTATGTTTTACTAAATGGTGGAGATGCAGCTCGATGTAAAAATGGCTAAAACCAAGTGATAGAGATTTGCCCCAATGAGGTCGATTTCAGTTCCAAGCTTCAAGTAGATACAGTGACTATAACCATAAAAGGGTTAAAGTATTATTTTGCATTCTAAAACTATAAATGACAAAGTAAAAAGTTTCCTGATCCTTTATAATGGCCAAAAATCATTCATGACATTTCTTCTTTTAAGCCTCATACAGAAAACTAAACTTTTCAAATCCATGTCATTGATAAGTTTTCTGTATCTGCCCCAAATTCAAAGAAACTATATCCGTTCATTCATGTTAGGATACGATACGATTTGATCTCTTGGTCTAACCCTAACTCTAACTCTAGCCCTAACTCTAACTCTATCTCTAACCCTAGCCCTAACTCTAACCCCAGCCCTAACTCAAACCGTAGCCCTAACTCTAACCCTAGCCCTAACTCTAGCCCTAACTCTAACCCCAGCCCTAACTCTAAACCTAGCCCTAACTCTAACTCTAACTCTATCTCTAACCCTAGCCCTAACTCTAACCCTAACCCTAACTCAAACCGTAGCCCTAACTCAAACCGTAGCCCTAACTCTAACCCTAGCCCTAACTCTAACCCTAGCCCTAACTCTAACTCTAGCCCTAACTCTAACCCTAGCCCTAACTCTACCCCCAGCCCTAACTCTAACCCTAGCCCTAACTCTAACCCTAGCCCTAACTCTAACCCTAGCCCTAACTCTAACCCTAGCCCTAACTCTCATCCCAGCCCTAACTGAAACTCTAGCCCTAACTCTAACTCTAACTCTAACCCTAAGTCTAGCCCTAACTCTAATTCTAACCCTATGTCTTGCCCTATAATCTTAACCTCAAACCTAAACCTTACCCTAAGTCGAACTCCAATCTAAACCTTAAACCTAACCCTGACTTTTACCCTAACTCTAACTCTCTGAACCCAGTCCATGTGGTTGCACTGACAGGAGCAGAGATGCAGGGACCGGTTGTGGATGTGTCTCACGCACAGATGTCAGGAGCAGTGGAATGATCCGGATCAGATGAAGAGTGCGATGATGGATGATCTCAGCTCCGCGGCCGATAATAGACCCTGCAGTTACTGTTTAACCGCCATACAGACGCAATAAAAGTCTGATAGTTCTTTTTCAGATGGGATTTTGACTGTTTCGTTCATGTTGATGGTGACAAATGACACGGTCGGCGATGTTCAAGAACTCTCCCATGTGTGTGTTTGGGAAAAGGGGACAGAGACAGAGATATGGTCTTGTAAAAAGGAACAACATAAACAGCATCATAAACAATCACTGCTGGTTCACATGTTCCAACTATGTGTAAAAGCAAAGAACATACTGGTCCAATAATGATAAACGGCTACAGTAGCTACAGCTGCCCTGGGGCACACTGACAGAAACAAGGCAACCAGTCTGTGCCATCGGCCCCTCCAATCCCCACCATCCATTCACACACACAAGACGCATTCTAAGCAATATGGGTGAAGTGTCTTGCCTAAGGACACATCAGCAGTTTGGCACTTTACTGCTGCAGCCGCTGTGGCACCTGATGTTTCCAGAGGTCTCCCATCACAGCACTAACCATGCTCTACCCTGCTTAGCTTCTAGTTTCGGAGGTCTGACAGGATCTGGCTTTCACATGCAGGTAGCGCCACAATATACTTATACTTTTTAGTAATCCTAAACCTCTCACATGTTGAGTATGGCTTTGCTTTTTCTTGTTTCTTTGGTATGTATTCGCATAATAACAGAATATAGTAAAAAATACAGATTTTTTTTGTTCTGTAAGGGAGGTGTAAGATTATTGTGTTGTCTGCTCGGACCCTCAGCTGTGTGACTGATGCTAGAATGCAATATCACAAGTATGCTAGGATTGCAGTATCTCATATACTCTTGGTACTCTCTGACCTTTGTACGATGCGAGTCTAGAACAACACAAGAACACGATGCACCCAAACGCACCACAAGCAGGACATTTTCCAGACCGCATTTTGTCTTGTTGTAACGATACTTTATTACTACTACCATTTGTGAGTTATTTAATTATGTATTAATTGGCACAAGGGGAGGATAGTGGAGAAAAAGGATTCAAAATGTAATCAACAGTGTCTTGCTAAACTGTATGTAACCTTAAAAAAGAGAAAAAATAGTGAAATACACAATAAAGTTACAACAAATTATGAATAATCCGGACTGCAAAGGTACATTTATTTAACGTGGAAGTGTCAATATGTAACTAAAATACTACATTTCGTAATCGTGAAAAGCTGCAGTTTCCTCCATGGCTCAGCGACTCCTTCCGTCTAAAAATAGCGCGGCTGCCAGCTCACCTTCAAACACCCAGACCCAGAGCAGACCCACAGCAGGCCCATCCTCGGGTTTACATAATTCATAAATAAGGGATTATACAAACCGAAGAAGGGACAAAGTGGTGTTCTGGTTTGGGCGTGATGCAGCGAAGAGGAACAGGCACCACCGGCGGCAACAGACCTGCTTTAGAGAAGGAAAAATGTGCGTTACTTTTGGTCTTATGAGATTACTCACTTCTGTCATTTCACATTTTTTTGTTGCTGTTTTTTGCAGAATCAGAAACATTTTTATTGTTATTGTAAGTAACAGGAAGTGACAAACTATGATTTGGCTTTGGCTCAAGGTGCAGACAAGTTATAAAGATAGATATAAGGCTTGCACACAAAATATTCACTAAGTGCACAAAGTATATTTATTATTTTTAGTTTTATAACCTGTGTGCACTTTGAGCCATAAAAATTCCCAGTTTGTCACTTCCTGTCCATACTCATAACTTCCTGTTACTTACAATGACAATGAAAAGATTCAGATTTTGATTAAGTCAAACAAGTGTTAAAAGTAAACCCAGACTCCCCATAATCTACCACCAGCCGGAATTTGTTTGAAATGATTTTTATTTCTTTTTCAAATGTGTTTTAAAAGAGAAAAAATAGTGAGTGTGATGTCATAGCGGTACAATGACATCATACTATTACAGGACTGAGACAGGAGCTTTTAGACAGAAGGGGCGGAGCTACATGTTAGTGCTAGATGTTACTGATATTAGCATGGATGGTGCTAAACACAACCCCAGGCCTATTTTTGATGAGAACGGTTAACATGGTTGACATGGGTAAAAAAATCTATCTGTCTTAATATGTCTCCTTTAATATTTAGAAAGCTCAAAAGCCCAAAAGACACTGGCCAAGTGTGATGTACAGTCTAATTTGAAGCGTTGAAGCCTGTCTCACATTTTGGGGAAGACTGTTCCAGATTTTTCCTGCATAAATCCGATATCTGCCTCTTGATACCTCAGCTGTATAAGTATTCCAAACTGCCCTTTCTTTACTCAGGCCATTTGTTGAAACAATACAGCAGAGGTCCGAATATACTAAAAGCGCTTACATCTGCTGATCCATTCCATATCTAAATTTATGTCGTCTCTACTCACCGGAAATCTGAGTCTCTCGTATGTCACCGATATCAAAACCACATGTGAAAACAATGTGCTCTCAGCCCGCAATAAATTCTAACAACAATACTTTGAAGCGGAACCAGGACCATTCCCAAACCCAGTCTGCGTCCCCTTCTTCTTTGACCACTACATACATTCCATGCACCACCTCTACTTGAACTTCAGGCTCTGCTATCTCCGGGGAATCGATGAAACGTGAGAAAATACTTAGCCGTCATTAGCGTAGCGGCTACGAGGGGGGCTAAATGTGACCATGTGTTCACAACTCAGGGCAAAACTGCAATTACTGAGCTACATGATAGATTAGAATCAAGGGGAATGATTGCTGCTATTACAGGTCAGATATGGGATCGGTTTTTGCGGGTGAATGAGTGGCTACGTTTTGTGTGTTGTGTGTTTGTGTGTGTGAGTGTGTGTGTGTGAGAGTGTGCGTTATGTAAGCGCATGAGGGAGGAGAGGGTGAGAGGACAGACTAAACAGACTTAAGACATACTGGTCAGTGCACGTGGAGGTGGTGAAGAGACAGAGATATAATCAGGATAATAGAGATAAAGATGTGTGTGTGTGTGTGTGTGTGTGTGTGTGTGTGTGTGTGTGTGCGTGTGTGCGCGTGTGTGTTCTGTCTGCTGCTGCTACTGCGAGATCTGAGAGATTCCGGTCATGGTGGAGAGAAAAGTAATTATGTGTTTGCTTATTTGGTTAAAAAAAACTTTTATATGGTTTTTTTGTATTTTGTATTTGTATTTTTTAAGTATAAGATTTGGACTAAAACATTCTTGCAGATGAAGTTGTTACAAAATGTAGCAGCAATACAGATTCTTCTTGTTTTGGAGATGTGCAACGTTTTAATATTGAGTATTAACAAAACCAATTAAAAAAGAAACTAGGCTAGACATAAAGCATTATTGCAAAAATTATATTAGTTATTTTTTGTTGTTGTTGACTTTATTAAGGACTCACATGCAAGCACAGGATTCACAGCTAAGAATGAATGAGTTATGATTGATAATAAATGGTTTACTTGGAAAATAGTTTCGAAAAATATTGTAGCAGCAAGATATCCATGACCACATCTGAGGAAAAAAGATAAAATCAACAATCAGATTCCAGAGTTTCTGAGCTTTACGATGATGTACGGCATGGATATATATTGACAAGGCTGAAGTTGGCTACATGACACTGCACTGCAAAAAGAGATGAAAAATAAGTCAAAAAATACTCAAACTTGACAAAATGCGTCTTAATTTCAGCACATTTTGACTGCCTTGATTTGCCAACGAGACACTGAGCAAAATCAAAATAATCTGTCCCATTGGCAAATCTGGATTTAAAACAGTCAGAATGTACTCGGATTGATTCAAGTGATTAATGCCTTAGATTTAATCATTTTTTGCAGTGTGTGTTTATGTCTCAATGTCCTCTTGTTGTTATGAAGACAGAGGGCCACACAAAATGCCACAGAGGGCCGCAATTGACCCTCGGGCCTCAGTTTGGACATGCCTCGATCAGTACTCTAAGTAAGACTGCAGTGTTGAGGAGGCTGGATGGATACAGTACAGTGCAGGAGGCTGATTAACAAATATCCTGTCAAAGTATTATTTTGGGGTCACGTTTGTTTGCGTTCAGTATAAAAATAAAATGTGCATCCTCTTGACTCTCTAATGGATTGTTCTCGTTGCTTACTGAATGCATCCTCCACCTCCCCATTGTGTGTCGATGAGGAAGGGATGCTGCATGTGGCGCCGTGGCTCGGAGGTAAAATGTTTTGTCTAATCGCACATCAACAAGTCCTCCACGTCTGTAAACATGAGGAGGCCGTGCACAGAGGCAGCCAACTGTGTTTACAGGTTATTCAAGTGTTTTTAAACGGGCTTTTAAATGATAAATGTTTACTTACATGAGCTGAAGGTGGAGGTTTTGTATCAGTAGATTTGATGAACGGTGAACTATGTGTGTGTATACAATGTAAACTATGAGTGTGTATGTAAACTATGTGTGTGTATACAATGTAAACTATGAGTGTGTATGTAAACTATGTGTGTGTATACAATGTAAACTATGAGTGTGTATGTAAACTATGTGTGTGTATACAATGTAAACCACTGTATGTGTGTATATACAATGTGTGTGTATATTGGTGTGTGGAGCTGTTACATATACATATTTTTTGTGAAAAATGGGGAAGACAGCGTTTTTGATTCATGCTGCTAAAATCTGTAAGTCGTGTGTGTATGTAAGTGTGTTTATGTGTGTGTGTGTGTATGTGTGTGTGTGTGTGTGCGTGTGTCTGTGTATGTGTGTGTGTCTGTGTGCGTGTGCATGTGTGTGTGTGTGTGTGTCTGTGTGCGTGTGCATGTGTGTGTGTATGTGTGTGTGTGTGTGTGTATGTGTGTGTGCGTGTGTCTGTGTATGTGTGTGTGTGCGTGTGTCTGTATGTGTGTGTGTCTGTGTGCGTGTGCATGTGTGTGTGCGTGTGTCTATGTATGTGTGTGTGCGTGTGTCTGTGTATGTGTGTGTGCGTGTGTCTGTGTGTGTGTGTCTGCGTGCGTGTGCATGTGAGTGTGCATGTGTGTGTGCATGTGTTTGTGTGCGTGCGTGTGTGTGTCTTTGTGTGTGTGCGTGCGTGTGTGTGTCTTTGTGTGTGTGCGTGCGTGTGTGTGCGTGCGTGTGTGTGTCTTTGTGTGTGTGTGTGTGTGTGTCTTTGTGTGTGTGCCTGTGTGCGTGTGTGTCTTTGTGTGTGTGTGTGTGCGTGTGTGTGTGCGTGTGTGTGTGCCTGTGTGCTTGCATATGTATATACTGCACGTAAAATCCTTTTGCATTTCATTACTTTGCTGTTACGTCAAATGCACAGATTGTGTGAGACAATCTGTGCATTTTACCAACTTTACTAATTCTACCAACTTCTTTTGAGTCGCAAATATATCAACCGTTTTATTATAGTCTGTTGCTCAAATAAAATTAAAAGTCTTCCTGAAAATGTGAGACAGATTTCTAGTCTGACAATGTTCAAATCCAGGTTGAAAACAGTTCTGTGCAGGATTAATTTCAATACTTATTTCAGACTGTAAATTTAGTCCAAAAGAATACATTATAACAGTGATTATTTCTGCCTTGTAAGGATTTTAATCAGAATCAGAATCAGAATCATTTTTATTGCCAACGTAAGTAACGGGAGGTCACAGACTTGGAAATTGCTTTGGCTCAGTGCAACAGTCAAAAAGAGATAATAAAAATAAGAATAAAAAACACTTCTAAAGAATAAATTTAAATTTAAAATAGAGTTACAGTTACTATTTACAATATACAAGTGCACATGGTGCACACAATGTAAGGTGACAGCAGTACAGTGAAGTAAAGTGACGTATGATGGGCAGTAAAGTGACTTTATAAAGGGCGGGGGGACAGGTTAAGAAGTGTTCAAGAGTCCAACAGCAGAGGGGAAGAAACTGTTCTTGTGGCGGGAGGTTCTAGTCCTGATGGACCGCAGCCTCCTGCCTGAGGGGAGTGGTTGGAATAGTCCATGTGCAGGGTGAGAGGGGTCGGCTGTGATACGACCAGCCCGGCCTCGAGCTCGGGCGACGTACAGGTCCTGCAACGATGGAAGGCTGCGGCCGATCACTTCCTCTGCAGAGCGCACAATGCGCTGTAGTCTCTGTTTGTCCCTGACTGTGGCTCCAGCGAACCACACGGTGATGGAGGAGGTGAGGATGGACTCGATGATGGCCGTGTAGAACTGCACCAACATCTGTGCAGGCAGCTTGGCTTTCCTGAGCTGCCGCAGGAAGTACATCCTCTGCTGGGCCTTCTTGATGAGGGAGCTGATGGTCGGCTCCCACTTGAGGTCCTGGGTGATGGTGGTGCCCAGGAAACGGAAGGACTCCACAGAGGTGATGGGGGAGTCCATCACGGAGAGTGGGGGCGGGGGGACAGTGCTCTTCCTGAAGTCCACAATCATCTCCACTGTCTTCTGGGCGTTCAGCTCCAGGTTGTTACCACTGCACCAGGACACCAGCCGGTCCACCTCCCTCCTGTAGGCGGACTCATCGTTGTTGGAGATGAGTCCAATGAGGGTGGTGTCGTCCGCGAACTTGATCAGCTTCACGGAGTCGTGGCTGGAGGTGCAGTGGTTGGTGTACAGGGAGAAGAGCAGGGGAGAAAGAACACAGCCCTGTGGGGCTCCTGTATTTATAATCCGAGAGTCCGAGACATTCTTCCCCAGACGCACTCGCTGCTTCCTGTCCGTCAGGAAGTCAGTGATCCACCTGCAGGTGGAATCGGGCACGTTGAGCTGGGAGAGCTTGTCCTGGAGCAGGGATGGCAGGATTGTGTTGAAGGCAGAGCTGAAGTCCACGAACAGGACCCTGGCGTAGGTCCCCGGGGAGTCCAGGTGCTGTAGGATGTGGTGGAGGGCCAGGTTAATGGCGTCGTCTACAGATCTGTTGGCTCTGTAGGCGAACTGCAGGGGGTCCAGGAGGGGGGAGGTGAGGGACTTGAGATGGGAGAGAACCAGGCGTTCAAATGACTTCATGACGACAGACGTAAGTGCTACAGGTCTGTAGTCATTGAGTCCTGTGATCCTGGGCTTCTTCGGGACGGGGACAATGATGGAGGATTTGAAGCAGGCCGGGACATGGCAGGACTGCAGAGAGGAGTTGAAAATGTCCGTGAACACAGGAGTAAGCTCACTGGCGCAGTGTCTCAGAGTGGCCGGAGACACGTGGTCCGGGCCAGGAGCTTTGCGGGGGTGCAGCCTCAGGAAGAGTTGTTTAATCTCTTTAGCGGCTATTGTTAGGCTGGGGGCAGGGCTGATGGGTGGGTCGTTAGAGTAGTGGGGGGTGGGGGAGGGAGAGGTGTCAGGGGCAGCATCAAAGCGACTGAAAAATAAGTTCAGATCGTCAGCTAGCTTGTGGTCATCAGCACAGGGGGGGGCTTTGGGTTTGTAGTTGGTGATCTCCCGTAGGCCCCTCCAGACAGAGAAGCAGTATCGTTGTTACCAAACTGCTCCTGTAGTCGTTCTCTGTGCCGGGACTTGTTGCTTTTCATGTTTTGTTCTGCACTTTGACTTGCCTTGTGTATGAACTGTGCTATATACAAATAAACCTGCCTTGCCTTCATGATCAACAACTTTAATACTTACTATACAACCGGCTTCAAGTACTTTCCTCTCAATGCAATTAGACACTACGAGAATCCTCTTATTCTTCAATCCTCTGTGGTCAAAATGCTGAGTCAAAGTTTAGGGAAGGAAATATTGTCTTACACACAATCAGCTGATGTCTGGTTCAGCATTTCCGGATCCATGTCCTGGTCATCCTTTGGCACATATAGAATAAGATGTAAATGGCACCAAAGATTATTCCACAGATGCTTTCGCTCAGCCCAGGACTAATTTAGATGAAAGTACTCACTCGTTCCAGTTTGGGCTTCTGCTGTCTGGCCTTCAGCTCTGAGATAAAATGGTCTTGAGCTGACACCTGCTGGAGAAAATGGTAATTGTAGAGTAGTATTCAGGAAACTAAGGAACAGTATGATATTTCCATGGATCTTTCGCTTATGATCTAATATTCAAAGGTATAAATTGGTGTCAACATGATATATACGTGAGTTAATGTTATGAGATGTGTATGTGGCTTAGATTCAGATTCTGTTTCACGACCGTAGTTCTTTGCGGCCTTAATTACAATACATTATTATTATACATTTTTTGTCAGCTGTGAACAAGGTAAGACAAGAAAGGTTTATTTGTATCAATCCATCAAACAAGGCATTAAAATCATAGATAATAATATAACAGTACTTTAAAAAGTCTGTCCATGAATCTGAAAGGCCTAATGTTCAGGGCACCAGCATGAGGTGAGTTGGGAGCTAGTCAGCGGTAAACAAGGGTCTTAAACAGGAAAATAAAAAAATTAAAGCCGCAAGCCGCGCGCACCCCCCGCACCGGGCGCACCACCCCGTGCCAAGCCACCCCGCACCACGCCGCAACGCGCGTGGTGCCGCCGTGTGATGATTTGTTCCCGTAGCCATAGAAGAATGTTAGTCAAATTGTAATGAATATGATAAGTAGAGCTGGTTTGGCTCCCCATGTAAACTTTGACTCAGTCTTTAGGGGGCGCTAATGGGCCAATTTCAAATATTTCACTTTCACCTGAACTAAACCCTGGAGTTGAACAATGGATTCAAGTTTAATGCAAATCAATCTTTGTTTGTGCAAACGGGAAAAATATTAATGTTGTCAAAAACGGCCAAAAAAACCCTCACATGTTGCCGCTCCGCTGCTCAAGCAACGTTTCACTGATCAAAATTCCCTGAAGTCATTTTGAAGGTAAATGTGTTGAGATGATTTGGAACAATTTTGATGCCAATCGGTGAAACGGCCGAGGAGGAGTCGCTTTCCAACCGACATGTATGAAAATGATTGCGGATCATTTTTCCATTTTGCAGTGAAATTTATGGGCCTCCTGTTTGTCAGAGGGCGGAGCCATGGTAACATTTCGGTCGTATCTTGACTTGAGGAACATGTGTACCGAATTTCATGGCTCTACGACAAACTTGACCTCTGAAACTCCCATTGGCTGTTGTAGGTGGCGCTGTTCTGGCATTTTTTGGAGTCCCATAAAAATAAACACCCAAATATCACATTTTTCACCAGGTCTGATGTTTGGGCAAAATTTTACAACTTTTCATGCATGTTCAGGGGGTGAAATTAAGGCTCAAAGTGCAGATTTTGACATCTCTCGAGCAAAAACAATAGGTCCTTTCCCCGTTCGGGGCTCGGGCCTAATTACCAACCAGGTAAACGTGAAAGTCACCGGCAAACACCGCTGTAGCTCAGTCTCAGCGCACAGACAGACACAGAGATGAGGGCAGAGAAGCAGACGCAGCGGGACCTGAGCAGGTGCGCGCCTGCGTCTTTTTTTTTCTCTTTGCGGTGCGTTCTTTGCATGAAATGGAATGACTCCAGACATTTTAAAATTTAAATAGATGGTAACAACGAATTTTATGAAACAATAACAGTATTTATTAATAACCTGGATGCATTTTAAAAATCCGTTATTTTTTTCATTTTTAAATTTGTATATATTTTTTGTTATATAATTTTAGGGGTGCTTGAGCACCCCTAAAAAGGGGCTAGCTACGCCCCTGGTACAAACGCTTTTATAACACTATGAACAAACAGATGGATATAAGAAAACACCTTTTTAAAATAGTTTTAGAAAATATGAACAAGGATGGTCTTTTCTCAATGTTAAAAGTAAACTACAAATTGAAGTGTATGAACTGAACCTCAGACGTGTCCTCTGCTTTGGCTTCAACAACACTAGAAAGGTGCTGCATCACCAAAATCATCCATCAGAACTTAATAATGATAATAATAATAATTAATAATGTTGGTGGTGTTTAGTTTCATATTTGACTACACACAAACTGTGCCAGCTGGTCGAGCAGGTACTTCCCAGGTCTGCACCAAAAACCCTGGTTATCCAAATGTGTGGCTGAGCAGCTGCAGGGACGGACACACCTGTGCTAAAGTAAAAGTCACAGAGTGCTAAAGTAAAAGTCACAGAGTGCTAAAGTAAAAGTCACAGAGTGCTAAAGAACCAGTCATATTCATAGTATGTTTAAAAACCAGAGAGGAAGCAAAGAAAAGGACAAAACTACTTGCTCAGTTCATTTGCGGCGGTCATTGTTCATGCGTCTGGTGTTTTGTGTCCGCAGGTATCCAAGACTACTGCTCCAACAGGGAAACTGCACAGACGGCCACATGACTGCAGTCAACTGTCCAATGTATTTCTGATGCACTTCTTTCACAGACCAAATGTTTTATAAATGTGTTAAAGAGGTTACGTTGTTGTAATTTGAATAAATAATGACAGAAATGTGGAGGCAGACTTACTTTCTTCAAGATAAGAATCAATAGTTACCTAATGTAACTTAAGTTCTATGAATAGGTGCGCAGTCCCTTAGCGGACTTCGCTAGTGGGATATCACGTGACCCCCAGGTCACACGCCAGAGAGATCAAAATAATTTGCTCCAATCACTAGCGACCCTCCTCTATAAAGGCCCCTGCACAAGGCCGCACCCCTCTTGAATTCTGCCAAGCCGGGCTGGCCTGATGGGCTCGTAGCTAAGGGACTACGCACCTATTCGTAGAACTTAAGTTACATTAGGTAACTATTAATTCTACGTCATGGTGCTACGTCCCTTAGCGGACTTCGCTAGTGGGACACAACGCGGAGGCCGTAGGAACATGTACTCCCAGCAGGCCAGCGAAGAGTGATTGGAGCTCCGCCCGAGCAAGACCCTCACACAGTGAGAGGACTCAGGGCAGAAAAAGCAATTGCGTGTTACAGGGCCACTCCTACCAAGAATACCCCCAAGTAACACAGACCGAAGGTCACTCGTAGTCCCAGGACGCCTCTCCCAACAGCTCCTGACGTGGACTACCTGACTGACCAAAGCACACAAAAATATCGCACCTGCAGGACGCCACTCCCAAGAGCTCCTGAACAGGGCGGAAAGTCAAGGTCAACCTCTAATAGGGGACAAAAAGGTTACAACTCAGTCCGCTGCACTAAGCACGGAATGGGCCACCGACCGTTCCGACACATCCAACAGGTAAGACCGGACGAAAGAAGAGGACGACGCCCAAGAAGCCGCACGGCACACGTCCTCGACCGACGCCCCCCCTGAGGAGGGCCGTAGAGGCCGCCACCCCACGCGTGGAATGCGACCTGAAGCCCACCGGGGAGACCAGGCCCTGAGCCTGATACGCCCGCCGCACAGCCGTGGCGACCCAGTGCACCAGCCGCTGAGCCGACAGCGGCTGGCCTAAGCATTCTGACAAGACACAGAAGGCGGATGGAATGCCCTAATCCTGATCACTCTCGACCTGAAGGCCGACGTGATGACCTTAGGGAGAAAAGCCGGATTGGGCCACAACTCGACCAGGCCGTCGCCCTCTCCAAAGGACAGGCAAGACGCATGGACGGAGAGTGCACACAAGTCGCCCGCCCTCTTAGCAGACGCCAACGCCAGCAAGAGGGCAGTCTTAAAAGCAACACACTCAGGACTCGCCTCCGCCGCCGGTTCAAAAGGTGGCCCGACAGACCCCTAAGGACCACCCTGAGGTCCCAAACTGGGGGCGTTCTCTGAAGCGGGGTCCTCCTCCTGCGCGCCCCCCGCAGAAAACGTTTGACCAACGGATGAGAGCGGGCTGTGAACCCCCCGAAACCGTCGTGACCCGAGGTAATGGCTGCCGCGAACACCGCCAAGGTGGCGACAGCCCTCCCTTTGTCAAAAAGTTCCAGTAGGAATCTCAGGACTCCCTCCAACGGGCAACGCCTGGGATCCCAGGAGCGAGAACCGCTCCAGTCGCTGAAGAGCCTCCAACTCGTGGCGTAGGCCCTCACAGTGGACGGCGCTCTCGCCCCCTGAATAGTCTCCTCGTCCTGAGAGGAGTCCGGACGGGGCGCTGCAGCGGCGAAGAACGCGCGCCTGCGTTTGCTCTCCTCCCTGGGGAGAGCGAGACACGAGGCGCAGCTAGCGCTCAACGCCGCATGGCCCGGACCCAGGCACATGAAGCAGCTGGCATGCTGGTCCGTGCGCTGGAGCCTGACCCGACACGCCGAGCAGCGACGACGTCCGACGCCGGAGGGTGAAGGGGAACTCGGACGGACAACGGAAGACATCTCAGAATGAAGTAAGTACTGTGGTAGATCTCAATCGGCGCCAGAGTGAAAGAGGGGGTGCGGCCTTGTGCAGGGGCCTTTATAGAGGAGGGTCGCTAGTGATTGGAGCAAATTATTTTGATCTCTCTGACGTGTGACCTGGGGGTCACGTGATATCCCACTAGCGAAGTCCGCTAAGGGACGTAGCACCATGACGTAGAACCTTTTTACTAATCTCAGAGTGGAGAAAAAAACAATAAAGACATCAGTATGGAGAAAAATGTAGATGAAGCAAAAAAGTGTGTTCGTGTGTGTTCTTTGCAAAGGCAAGTTTATTAGTAAAGCACAATTCATACACAAGGCAACTCAAAGTGCTGCTCAAGATAGTATTAAAATCATAAATAATCACAAAACAATGTAATGGTGTTTATCTTTTCATATTTATTTGTGCGTTGATGCTTCTCACTGCTCTCTCTCTAATAGTTTAGTTTTTAGTAAATAACAAAAGTGCATCTCAATGCTTTGTAATATTCCCATTGTTGGCAGTGACAGAGGTCAAACATTTTCTGTAAGTCTATAAGTTCTCCACACACTTGCTGGTATTTTGGCCCGTTCCTCCTGCAGATCTCTTTTAGAGCAGTGATGTTTTGCCTTACAACCACCTCCAAAGATTCTGGATGAGATCTGGAGACAGTGGTGGTCCCGCTGCTTGTGGACCAATGGCTCCCGTGTGTTTGTTGTTATTACTGTATATCTCCTGAGTTTCAACTGTTTGATTCTCTGATCTGTTGTTGTAAGAGTCCTCCGAGACGACTGCTGTTGTGGGTTTTTTGGGCGATACACAAATATACCCACAATGCCTCTCAAAAGTATTAAGTAATAAGAAAGAAAAATGATTCACTGTTCTGTTATTTTTCAACAAATAAAAAACCTGCACAAATATTCGATCTTGGTCTATGACTCTACAAGATTTGCTCATCTAGAGACTGAAGGTTTAGCTCATTCCTTTTTACAAAACAACTTGAGCTCTGTCCATTTGATGGAGAGCGTTTGTGAACAGCAGTTCAGGTCTTTCCACATATTTTGGGACAAACAAGAAAATAATACCTGTCCTCCTTGTCGCCGTCCTGGTCCTGGTCCTTTCCCTAAGACCTGGTCCGGTCCTGGCTCGGTTCCCGATACGGTACTAGGTACTGGTCCGGGGTCCTAGTCCTTGGGCAACATGACTCGTACACCTGCGCCGTCCCACCACCCTACCAACCAACCTCAGTGTTGGGCGCAGATCCACAAAGACATATCATTGACTTGTTACCAAGACAACACAACATACACATACTTCTGGATGATGTCACTGAGGTGGTTTCGTCAACGTAGTTTGAAAAGCTTTATTTAAACAAAACATAACATTCCAGTCCAGAACCAAGAATGCCATAGATGGCAACCAAAAATACATCAAATGAAAGAAGCGCAAGGCTGGACTCCTCACATAAATTGAGTAATTTCATTTTCACGAGTTTGTGATGTGCGAGATATGCATTATTTATCTGGTGTAAAGAACAACGCTATAATCAATTATTATCACAGGATCAACAAACAGCTTTAGTACAAACCAGGGGCGATTTTAGACTTAGCACCTTGGGGTGGGAGGGGCATAGGTAGATGGAATTTCAATATGAGGGAAATTTATTGTAATAATAGTACAATAATACATAATTAGAACAGACTCATGAGTACAACGTACAACAAACTGCAAAATTAGTTACAAAAATGACACGCTCTTACAACATATCTTATAATAAATTCTGAAATGCAGCATACTGTAAATAACACGGCCTGATTCAGAGTTAATCTGTGGTGCCTCACTCTCAGTTGTGCATATCTGTCCATTTTGTCAAGAAGTTCCTTTTCAACTGACATGTTGTGAATCCTACTTTGACCAGAGGTCGTTGTCAACTAAGAGCTACAGCTGCTGAAAGGAATGCAACCAGTAAAACTGTTTTTAGGGATGGAAACACCTCATTTTCCAAGAGGTTGTACACTGAGAGCATGACTGGCATGGGCATTGCCTCACTCTTGGGCTTAAGAATTTTTTTAGCGACAATCACTTCTTCTGTCCTCAGATCAATGTGATAATGTTGGGCCAGTGTTGACAAATCATGCTCAGACAAAAAACTGCATGCTTGAACACCTTGAAGCAACATCTGACTAACACCAGAAAACCTCTTCTCAAGTTCAGCCAGCATCCAATCCAAACAAGGAAACAAAAGTTTCCTTTGATAATCCACAGACTCTGAGGAGACATCAGCTTCCCTCCTTGCCCTTCATGAGGATTCCACAACATCTAATTTTCTTGCCTTAGCTCGTTTACCTGAAGAAGGTTCTGGAATCTCATTTGCCTCACACAGAATCTTGTATAAATGTCTGCAGCCGTGACATCACTTGGTTTCTTTTTAAGGGAATCAATAATGGCATCTTTGTAAGCTAAGATATGTGCTAACAACAACAACAACAGCAAATTATTCTTGTATAGCCCTAAATCACAACAGAAATCATCTCAGAGGACTTCTCAAAACCATTGAAATCACCAACACAGATCAGAGAATCAACAGTTAAAACACAAAAAATACAAATATGAGTTGGTCTATAGAGAGAGACCAATGTCCATGAATGTTGAATAATGTCCATACATGGTGTAGAATGTTAAAGTGTCCTGGATCATCACCACAGTCCTTCTAGTTGGACACTAACTACCCAACAAAGCCTCCTGCATCGGCAAGGAAAAACTCATTACAAAAAAACCCAGCGGGAAAAAAGTGAGAAACCTCCGGGAGACCCACACTGAGAGAGGGATCCACTCCACACGGTGCTAAGTCAATGTTCTCTTTTTGCAGATACCTGTGCAACCCTGAAGTGGTTGAAAGTAGAGCCTCAAAAACTAGTCACATCTTAAGATCAGCTTGTTCTATTGTGCTCGTATTTGTTAAGAAAATGATTACAAGACCCCAAATTCAAACATGGCCCCCAAAGAAAATATAAGAAATAATAATTCCATCACTCACACAACTCATGCTTGGACCAACATTTGTGTTGTTAGTGTCTTTCCTGCTGTTCTCCCTCTGCCTCTGATCAATATTCTCCTTCCCTTTAACTGCTGTCAACCAAAAGACACATTTAATATGCATGAAGTACACTATAAAATAAATATAGCACCTATTAACTTAAAACTGAAGGTCAGATCACAAAAAACTGTATTCTGATTCTGCATTACTGGGATCAAACTAAAAGCTCTCATCCTCTGATGACATCACAGCCGTGTCTGTTTACCTGATAACAGACCAACACTGTGTGTTATTTCAGGACACAGACTAAGTCAGGCCAATTACTGTCCTTTATACTATTTAATATTTCCCTAAAAATTACACAAACCTCACCTGAAGCTTTCCCTTTGAAAAACGCTCTAATATCCATCTTTGCAGCTAAGTCCACTCTTGCTAACACATTTACAGTGTAAATGTGGTTGTTTTCTTTCAGTATGGAGTTATATTCAATATTGCAAATAAAACAAAGCTATCACAACACAGACTTACTTTGCTACTTCATCAAGTGACAGAGATGAAGATATCATTACAGAGCTAGATAGCTTTGTTTTATTTGTTAGTATAAAGCTAAGGGCTTTAGGGCTTCATAATCTATCTATACCATATATTTTCTATTTATTTATTTGTTCCTTTCATGAAAATGCTTTGTTCACATGTTCACATAATAATAATTACATTCATAATTTCAACATTTACATGAAGGAAAGGAGCAGAAAAGAAGAATACAATTCTTATGTTTTTCTGCCCCTTTTCAAAATCATATCAACCCTGGGCTTTCACATGGTACCAGTTTCACCAACACATTTTTTTTTTAACAAAAAAAACATTTACATATATTTTGATGCAAATGCATTTGCAACAAATTTGCATTTAAACAAATACATCCAATTACTCAAGAGCTTCATATGATTCAATCATATTTACTATATACAACTTTTTAACTTCAGAGATATTTTGACAAACAGCCTTGATAGTTTGACAACGTTTTGATTCATTTTCCTGAGCATTCCACAGTTTGACACCTTTGACCGATAAACACATTTGTTTTAATGTTGTTCGTGCAAACTGGTGTTTAAAGTCAAACCTTCTCCTGGAGTTTTCATTTTCTGACGTAACAGTAAACAGTGATTGTATATTTTCTGGTAGTGCTGCATTTCTAGCTTTAAACATGACTAATAATGTCTGTAATTCTATTATATTTTTAAATTTCAACAATTTGGACCTAATGAATAGTGAGTTTGTATGTTCTCGAAATGCAGCTCTGTGTATTATACGGACAGCTCTTTTCTGTAGTAAGGATAACGACTTTATACTGCTTTCATACGTGTTACCCCACACTTCTACACAGTAAGTAAAATAAGGCAAAATCAAAGAACAATATAACATTCGCAATATGTGGACGGGTAACATGTATTTAGATTTGTTCAAAATAAATACGCTTTTCGATACTTTATTTTTCACGTACATTATATGTGGTTTCCATGTTAAACTGTCATCCAACACTACACCAAGGAACTTTATTTCATTCACTCTTTCAATAATTGTGCTGTTAATAGATAGAGTGACTTCAGTTTTTCTTTTTTTTACCAAACACCATAAACTTTGTTTTTGCTATATTTAAAGATAATTTGTTGTCATCAAACCAAGTTTTCAGTTTTACCATTTTATTTCCAATATTTTCAGCCAGGTCTTTTAGATCATTTCCAGAAATGAAAAAGTTGGTGTCATCTGCAAACAACACAAACTGTAATAACTTTGACACTTCACAAATGTCATTTATATATAAAATAAAAAGTTTAGGTCCTATAATTGAACCTTGAGGAACTCCACACTTGATATTCAGGCATGTGGATCTCTTACCTCCAAATTCTGTATATTGCTGCCTATTTTCTAAATAGCTGGTTAACCAATTCAAGACTATTCCTCTGATTCCATATGAATATAATTTAGATATTAGAATAGAATGATCTATAGTGTCAAATGCCTTTTTCAAATCAATAAACACTCCTATAGTATATTTCTTTTTATCAACTGCAGTTGATATTTCTTCTACAATTTTGGTTAAAGCCAAATTTGTTGACCGATTGGACCTAAAACCATACTGATTCTCATTAAGTAATTTATTAGTTTCTATAAAACTGTCCAGTTTATTTACAAATATTTTTTCTAATAATTTTGAAAATTGAGAAAGCAATGACACTGGCCTATAGTTATTAAAGTCATGTCTATCTCCATCTTTAAAAAGAGGAATGACTTTAGCCAGTTTCATTTGCTCTGGAAATATTCCCATTTTAAAGGATAAATTAAAAATATAATGCAATGATTTGAGAATACAATCTACAGTCATCTTTATCAGTCTCATGTCAATACCATCGCTGTCCTTTGATGTCTTGTTTTTAAGTTTATAAACAACAGTTAATATTTCGTTTTCTGTAACATCAGACAGATACATTGACTGTAGATAATCTTTGCCTCCATTACAGACACCTTTAAATGTTTTGTTACACATAATTTTATCAGCTAAACTAGGTCCTATATTTACAAAAAAGGAGTTAAGTTCATTCACAATTTCCTCCTGATTTTCAATGACTTTTTTATCTTTTGTAAAGTATTTTGGGATTTCTGTGGATTCCTTCCTTTTTCCTATTACCTTGCTCAGAATGTTCCAAGTTTCCCTGATGTTATGTTTGTTTTCATAAAGAATTCTAGAGTAGTATTCCTTTTTGGCATTCCTCAATATGGTTGTCAACTTATTTTTGTAGCCCTTGTAGCGCTTTTCAGCCATTTCTGTTCTGGTTTTTATGTAGATCTTGTACAGTTTATTTTTCTTTTTGCACGCATTATGTAAACCATTTGTAATCCAAGGTTTTTTGTTATCATTACGTCTAACTCTACATGGAACCTCTGGACAATGTTTATTGTAGAGATGTAAGAAACACTTTAAAAATGACTCGTATGCTGTATTCACATCATTTCAATTTGGAGAGACGAGAAACAGGAAGTTGAGTATTTTATGAAAGGAGGTTTGGCGCCCTAGGTCCCGGTGCGGCCTTCGGATCGTAAAGGCTCCTGCGATGAGCGCGCACAATCCCCCGGGACCTAGGCACTGGTGGCGGCATTTGGCAGCGGGAAGAAAATTGAAGGCAGATTGGAGGCAGGGTGAAGAGGAGGAGGAGGGGAGGCGGTGGTTGCGAGGCTTCAGGAGGCCGGTAGTGGGCGTTGCTCCGTTTTTATGCGGCTGCGAGTCGGTACAGATGATTGGAAGGGGGCGTCTGCTGAGTGATAGGCTGGGGATGAGAGCCGGCCTGGAGGGGTAAATTTGGTTAACGTCTACCAAATTGAACTTTCGCTGGCTGCATTTGTATAAATGCTGTTCCAGTCTTGATCATATAGATCATTTCTGAAAGCATTTACCACCTCATCATTCTGTTTTCTTTTATACACTTGTTGAAATATAATTGACTTGTTTGGCAATCTATGGTTAAATATTGCAAAAATAGGCAAATGGTCGCTTATATCATTAATTACTAAGCCACAGTTTGGGTAGTTTTCTAAACAATTAGTAAATATATTATCGATCAGGGTTGCACTAGTTGAAGTTATTCTACTAGGCTTTGTGATCATTGGATAAAGTCCTTTACCATATAATGTGTCTAGGAAATCTGAAGTTTGTGAATTTGTGTTACTTCTTAACAGATCAATATTAAAATCTCCACATATTACCACAGTTTTATTGCAGTTTAAATTACTTATCATGTCTTCAAGAATGTCCTTGAAAGTTTCAATTTTGGATCCTGGTTTCTTGTACACACATGCAACAATAATGTTTCGACTTTTTTCTAGTTCTATTTCTACAGCAATACTTTCCAACAAGTCATCAACAACACGAGTCATACATTTCACTGGTTTACATTTTAGATCTTTGTCAATGTAGAGAGCTACTCCACCTCCAATTGCAGTTGTTCTGCTGTTGAAATATAAATCATAGCCTTTCATTTTCAAATCAACCTCCTTCTCTTTGTTGATCCAGGTCTCTGAAAGGGCAATTAGATTTGTTGTTGACAAAACACTCCTGTCTATTCAGCTGTTATGGTCCCAGCTGGGCTCATCTGCATATCTGGCAACCTGAGTCAACTTAAATTTACCTTTAACCTTTTTCAAGGTTGTGTGGTTTTAGGTGGATGCAGCAATTCCCATGACCGATGTATGAAAGTCACATAAAAAATATTGTGATTAAAGTTATCTGCAGCCGCCTGAATTTAACACCACCCACACAAACCTTTGACTAAGTGTTGCTTTTATCCCAAAACACGATAAAAAACTGTTTTTAGACGCGACAACCATTAACCAGAGGAAGCAATACATTGATAAAACTTTACTACTGGCTTCAATCTTTTATTAATAGGTAATGGGTGAGAGATTAGGAGGATATAAAGTCATGTCTTTCATACAGTCATGGTGATTGGCTTCATGCCCAAACGGTAGCAGTTTTATGGATTTTATCTGAATCAAAAGTGTTGTGACAAAAACACCTGTAGCTTCTCATTATCATATGTACTGTTTAAGGTTAAGTGTAGTGTAGTGCAAAAGACACTCATACAACACAACTCGTCACACACACACCACACACACACACACACTACAGGCAGAAAGACACAGACAAACAGGCAGAAAGACAGATAGACACACACACACACACACACACACACACACAGACCGACACACAGGCAGAAAGACACACACACAAACAGACAGACACACAGGGCAGATAGACACACACACAAACAGACAGGCAGACAGACAGATAGACACACACACACACACAGACAGACAGACACACAGGCAGAAAGACACACACACACACACACACAAACAGACAGGCAGACAGACAGATAGACAGACACACACACACACACACACACACACACACAGACACACAAGGCAGATAGACACACACACAAACAGACAGGCAGATAAACAGATAGACACACACACACACACACAGACAGACACACAGGCAGATATACACACACACAAACAGACAGGCAGACAGACAGACAGACACACACACACACACACAGACAGACACACAGGCAGAAAGACACACACACAAACAGACAGGCAGACAACAGACAGACACACACACACACAGACAGACACACAGGCAGATAGACACACACACAAACAGACAGGCAGACAGACAGATAGACACACACACACACACAATGGGCCTCATTCACGAACGGTTCTTAGACAAAAACAGATTTGTACGTAAATCCTACTTACGCGGTTTTTACGAAGAAAGTGGCATTCACGAATATTTCTCGTAACCAGAATTTCACTTGGGCAAGTACAAATCCTACGAGTCCTCAGGAGCACTCGTACGCATTCAGTGCCGACATGTTCACACGCCGGGGTTGTCCTCTTTGGTGAAGTTGAATAAAAATACAACATTCCAGTGATATGTCCGTCATATCGATGTATGTATTTATTTATTTGTAGTAATCTTTATTAGTAATCTTTATTTATATACCGCCTTTTTCACTGCAGATCTGGCCTACTTTTTAATTCATTTTGAAATGAAATGTGCCAACGCTTTATGAAATACATTGGAAATCTTGCCGTGTATTAGTGACCCCTTCCTATTTATAGGGGGCATTTCTTTATCCACGGGCCACAGAACAACGGCATATATACTGCTGCTGCAGGAGGTTACTGGGTCCGCGCTGAGTCTCTGCACTGGTCTCTCCTATGGATCTATATACGGGTCTGCACTGGTCTCTCCCATCTATACGGGTCTGCACTGGTCTCTCCCATGGATCTATACGGGTCTGCACTGGTCTCTCCCATGGATCTATACGGGTCTGCACTGGTCTCTCCCATATACGGGTCTGCACTGGTCTCTCCCATGGATCTATACGGGTCTGCACTGGTCTCTCCCATGGATCTATACGGGTCTGCACTGGTCTCTCCCATATACGGGTCTGCACTGGTCTCTCCCATGGATCTATACTGGTCTGCACTGGTCTCTCCATACGGGTCCGTGCTGCTTGCTCCTGGATCCATACGGGTCCGCGCTGGTCTCTCAAGTCTGGTCTATGCGGTCTCTCTTCGGTCCGCGCTGGTCTCTGCGCACCGGTCTCTCCAGTCAGGTCACTACAGTCTATGCGGTCTCTCCTGTAGGTCCGCGCTGGTTTCTGTGTGCTGGTCACTCCAGTCTCTCCTCGGGTCTGCATTGGTCTCAGCGCTGGTCCGCGCTGGATCTCCTCCCAGGGTCCAAAATATTTTGAGATTAATCTCAAAACATTTTGAGATTCATCTTTAAAATAATACATAATATATTTTTAAATTAAGCTCATAACATTTTGAGATTAATCTCATCATATTCTTAGATTAATCTCATAATTTTGCTAGTTCGACTTTATTATCATAATATTTCGACTTTTAAGTCAACATTTTATAACTTTATTCTCAGTCTGGGTGACTCTTTTGCTCCGTGTAAAGGCCTGTTGCTGTTTCCTCTGCCGTCTGCACACGGCCCTGCATCCCCTTATATAGGCATTAGTGGGCGGTTACTTATGCTAAGTACCTATGCTAATGAAGCACCTGGCACGCGCGCTGTACTTACGAGGAAATGGGATTCATCAATCTGAGAGAACAGCTGCAAACAATTCAGCGGCTTACGAGCGCGTTGATGAATCCCACGTGGGGACTTCTTAGAAATCTACTTAAGGACAACTTGAGAAGAAAGTTGAGTAGTTTCTTACGAAGTTATTCGTGAATGAGGCCCATTGTGTTTGTCCCATTGGCAAATCTTGTTCTAAGGCAGTCAAAATGTGATCAAATTAAGATACGTGTCGCCAAATTTGAGCAATGTTTTAGTTACTTTTTACCACTTTTGGCTGTGCATAAAGTCAGCATCAACATCCAGCTTCATCTCCATCTCGTGTTTTCGCAGATGGCCCGATTCCGTAGTCTCCTCTTCACGCCCGAAGGTGAGGCTGAGTGCTGCATGGTGGACAACTACCGGCCCCCTCAGCCGCTCAAGGGCCGCGCCGTCCGGGCCTCCTTCCAGTAACGCCCATCCCCCCCCCACCACCACCACCACCACCACCACCCCCACCCTGCCCTAGTACCCCTCACCCCTCTGCCCTTTGACAGTCGTCCTGCAGCCAGCACACATATCTCCCGTCCATTCTCTTTTGTAAAAGGAAGTTCTTGCACTGAGATTTAGGAGAAAGCGAAAGTCGAAAAGAACTATAGTCTGCTTATATATTCTATTTGATATTTTTTGTACCCGACGCTGTTCCATCTGACCAAAAAGAGCTCAAGACTGGGCTGTTACCTTGTTTAAAACCATGTATTTTAAGCTCCTAGTTTGTTTGCTCGTCATAGTGGCAAAAAAGGGCATCAAAGAGTCCAACGCTATCAACGAAACCACCGGAAAACATGGCCGTGCATACGAGCTGTGCGCTAAAGCCATATGGCCATAAGTGGTTATCTAAGCAGCTTAGGTGTGTTGCCCGCTCCAAAAGTATGTTTTTGGACTCTATGGCCCTGTCCACACGAAGTCAAGCTCAGGCCTAAACGCAAAAATACTTTATCAATCCAGTGTATTGTCCATACGAGGCCGGCGTTTTGGGGGGGTGTAAACGAACATTTTTGAAAGTAGGTCCCAGAGTGGAAAGATTTCAAAACTCCGTATATGCCGCTCCGTGGTTACTGCCTCTCCGCAATGTATCTGAGACGCTTGCGTCATCGCCCCGCCTCTTGTTAAAGCACGCATGCGCCGCACTCAGAAAATAATGACAACAACAATGTAGCTTGTTGGTTTTGTAATCCAGTGTGAACCGAAGCAACAGTTCAACCTCATCGTCCGTCCATACTAATGTTGTACCAGCTCGCCCACTCGCCATGTTGTCTGTTTACAAAATTCCGCGCATGCCCACGGAAGTTTGGGCTTGATCCCGTCATTGCGTCACAGCGCCACCAACAGGTCTGGCATAGTTTCACAGCGTTTTCAGGCGTATTGACTACATTCATATGGACGCACACATTTACTGAGCTAACTCCGTGTTTACAGAAAAAGTTTCTGAAATTATAAGCGTTTTTGTCTTCGTGTGGATATAGCCTATGTTTGGGTCTAGCTGGACCATTTGCAACACCAACTCACGTAATTCTCTTCTGAAGAACCAACATTACAAATTCTGTCATTCGTGGATGACAAACTTGGTGCCAACACTGCAAAAAATGATGAAATATGAGGTGGAAACTGCTTGAATTGAGTGTTTGTTATATTTATTTGTGCACATTTTGCCAATAGGATAAGCTGTTCAGTTTGAATGCAACTGTTTTATTTTCTACTCCCAACAGTGGCTTTTTTTTTTGCTTTTTAATTTTGCAAATCTTGTTTAAAGGCCGTAAAAAATGTTCTCAAATTAACACACATTTAACCAAATTTTGAGAAATTTCTGCCTTATTTTTCATTACTATTTTGCAGAGAACATCTAAAGCTGTCAGGCATGTGTTGTTTTAAATGGTGCTTGTAGCGGGTTATGGGAGCGAAGAGGCACAAGCTAGATTCCTGTAGTGTATATGGTCGAGGCTGGGTTTTGGGAAGTGCAGATAAAACAGAACGAGATATTCCCTCTTTCACTCCCGTCCCCCCCCCCTCCCTTCCCCGGTCCAGTCTGTGTGTAATCTGAGTGACAGAGGCTTAGTCAAATGTGCCGGGTCACCCACATCGCCATCCCCTCTGGCTCTAGCCACTAACATGGCGCTGGTGCAACATGGCTGAGAGACCACGGCAGCTCCGACCCGCTCATCGACCCGCAGACCACACCAGAGGACCGTTTTGTTACATGTTTTCAATGTGTCTTTAGGACGGATGATGTTTTTTTAAAGGCTTGGCTAAATGCACTGTTCTTTCTGTGGATGCAAAACGAGCAGAAACCTCACCGCGTTAAGAGCGTGTTAGAAAAGCAAATACAAGCTAACAATTGACATTACTGCTAGTCATTATGAAGGGATCAATGCCATTTGCGTGTCGTACATTTAGCCTGGCCTGGAAAGTCTTAAATAATCCTGTAGCTAAATTGTTTTTGATGCCCTGATTTTCAGCGATATATATAGAAAAGCACACAACTCATACGCGTTTTGCTGTAGTTTCAAACGCAGCGTGTGTTAGCATCATGCCCTAGGATAATGTCTGCAGAAACTATTGACTTTAGTAAAGGAAAAGGAAGCGACATGATTC